>JAQIVE010002057.1:0-21505 GCA_034698285.1 Sminthurinus bimaculatus | reverse complement strand
TTCATTGTAATTATTGTAGTTACGTGAGAGGGTAAAACCATTTTAATAAATGTCACAAAAGTAACGCACAAAATCCAACCAAACGGCTTTTCATAATTACAAAATATCAATGTTATTAACATTTCAACCATTCGATGAGAAACATTCATGTGGGAATACACATAGGTACATAAGACAAAAACGTGCACCTTACGAGGCATCAGCTTACTAGAAAACTCTCTGATTGATGGTAGGCGGCAATAAATTTGCACATTTAGCACTTTTTGACCAGACTTTTTAGCATAAAACCCCGCCCAAAAGCTACGGTAGAAACTCCTATGCATAATAACGACGATGCTAATGAAACTGTGGATAATACTTAATTTTAATTGGAAATGCATTCATTTGAAAAATTAAAATTAGGATGATAGATTTGAAACCCTAATTCTTTGAAACCTAATTTACCTCCTTTAGGTACAACGTTTTTGCCACAAAAAAACGAAAAAGAGCAAAATGTAAACGTTGGGTTGTGATAGGACGCCACTGTCCCATCAAATCTAAATCATATGTACATAATTAGAATCAAACTAGTATTAAACAAGATATTTTACACAATTATTGATGGGCAATACCAAGAAACATTGTAAACGATGGAGTAGAGGACGACTGATATGTACACATAATACATAAACGATACATGTTTATATCTCTCTTCTATCTGTGTATATTGAGACATGGCAGACAAACAGTTTCTGCGGTATAAAGTCTCGGTAGAAAAAAAAGTGAGAGACCTACTGCATCCCCAACAGGACAATTATGCATCTTGAGATCCATTTTAAATACAGATATTTCAAAATCTTCATTCATCAGAATACAATAACCCTTTTGCCATTCTATTCATACTAAAAATCCGGGACCGCAAGCCAAACCTAACACAGACATATAAAAGCAAAGCGTATCCGTCATATTATATTATACAAGAATGTATTCAATACAAATACACCTCTTTCTCCACGGCCAGCCCAAAGTCTGATTTTCATTACCTTTTTACATTGTGACAGACATCGTTGTTGTGATTTCCAGTTCTTTAAAAGCCAATCTAAAAAGATGAACAGACAGCACATGTACAATGTACATATAGAGTACATACCAATGAGAATTCGATGACAAGCTGAAAGTTTGCCTATAGATTTAACCTTCAACTGTGCAAAATCAAGTTGCGATATGAATCCGGCGTATTAAAAAAACAAAACATTCCGCACAATCGACAATACATACATTAAATTTTACGTAACAAATAGTCAAAGGCATAAAAGCCAACGTGATTTTTTACAGATATTTTTATCCTTAAGCTCTCCCCACAAAAAAAGTGTGGCAATCAGTTAAACATCTATGTATGCACACTATAGTGTGCGAATAGGGAAAATTGTACCTTTAGGTTTCCCTCTCCCTCTCTCCTTCTGATTATGTACAATGTAATGACATAATTATCTACTTCAAATAAAAAAAGGATACAGTTGATCTCTTCATCCGTATTTTAAAAAAGAAGAATAGATCCAAAATTTAATGCAATATGTACATACATAAAACGGCAAAATTGCATTGACTTTCTCCTTTATGTCAACATAAATACTCGTAGTAGTAGTACATACAGATACGTATACACGACTATACTGCAACTCATTCTAACTGCAGGTCACAAAATGATCAAAAGTCCTTCACAATTTGTATCGCACATCTGTACATCATTATCCAAAACTTGTCAATATCACCTAACGGTGTTTATTGTTATATTGTGTTCTCTGTTCGTCTGCGGTGAACTCTATATGGCATTATGACAAAAATGTATCCAGAGAATTTGACAGTTAAAGAAGATGAAGCAGAGGAGAGGAGAAGGGAAAGAAGGAAGAGTTTTGTCAAAAACCCTTTTTCTTCGACGTACATGTATACATGTATAGTACGTAGTTTTACCATATTACATATTACACACATCATATTACACATACAATTTTTAAGGAAGCTTCAAACTTTGGAACATTGGAATGGACATTGGTCAAGTACATACATTGGCATACATACATATAGATTGTATCGAACTGTACAATCGTGCATCTGCCTTTTACAGTTTCTTTCTATATGCAAAGCAAACCCACACATAGCAAACAGACAAACAGCAGTAGAGTGAGGTAGGGATGCATAATAAATGGTAACATGTATTGCACTTTGGTGAAAGGCTTTTGAACAATATTATATATACGCCGAAAACATGTCATATGCATAATATGGCATGCAATATGCATACTACATACCTTTGTGTGCAACAAAGTGGTATAATACATCATAATATACCGTTTTCCCTCCTCTTCTTGAAAAATCTAAGAATGACGAGACTTATAACGTAAAAGAAATGAATAAATACGGAAGAATAGAGAAAAAGAGTTGAAATACACACACATACACACACACTTAAACTAAAATCCACATTGTTGGGTAAGCTGCGGTTCTTATATCATTTATGGTTTGTACGCTTCATTGTATTGTTGTATATACGACTGCATTTTGTGGTCGAGGCTGGACAAACACACGACACGCAGGGATGATGTATTTCATGTTTGATGACCACTTGAATGGAACCCTTCCGTATCTAAATTTGGATCAGAGAGTGAACGAGGAGCAGGAGGAGCGAGCAAATGCAGGAGAAAAGATGAGATGAAAAAGAAGAGACAGACAGGCAGGCAGGCAAAATGAGAGTATGCATACATATAAGAATGAAGCTCACAATGGAAGAAGTTATACACGCGGACACCAGCCCAACAACCAGTCATCCACGCATAATAATACTGCACAACATAATATAGGTAAAGATATACGTGTACATAAAGATACAGATTGACGGAAAGAGAAAAAGAGATGGAAAATGTCGTTATTTCCCAGTTTTCTTTTGCCCAACTTTTTCAATGCTCTTACATACATTTATATACAGCATCCATACTCAACCCAAGTCAGTCTTGTATGCATCACACAGACGGGTAGATAAGTATTACATAGATACATAATATATTAGCCACATACTCTGTACTCTGTACAGAGAGAAACAAATGGGTAGTAGCTATATATGTATACATGCACCAAGAGCAACTGATTAGACTCAACACTTAACCCTTCCCTTGTTGTCACAGTCCCACTCATTGTTGACTCCGTATTTATGCTGATTACTTACTGTGGGCCTTACTTGGACGTTTTCGTTTTCGGTCCGTCAAGTAAGTAATGCCTGCCTATTACATTGAGAATATTCATATACACATATCTAGAATCTATTCGATTGTTCACATGCTGCCAAACCATGTGCTCTCTTCTCAACTAATAATAATACAAAACATTATGTAGGTATTACTTGTTATCTTCCCACTACTTTTAGACCAGGGAAAAAGTCCCGAAATATCACAAACATGGACACATTGCAAATGAATACGTATGCATGCATAATGTACATATAATGTACATCCCGTCGTATAGGATAAAATATCATGAATATTTGTGTACCTTTTTCTATGTATAAAAGCATGCAAATATAAATATTGGTAAAAGGATAAATATATACACACATCTCCAATGTATATATTTATTGCGGCTTCTGGATAACTTTGTGTGTGAGTGACGAGAAAAAGAAAGGAATGGAAACGATAGCAGAATACACTATACATTATACATATAATATTGCATATTTTGTGTGGACAATGCATAATGGCATATCGAAATATTATTATTATTATTTACAGAAAAGGCTTAAATTTAGATTATAGACATAATACAAGGGATGTACTAACTTTATTCTTTGGCCATTTAGATAATACATATGACGACTGAGCAGTATAGTACCTACACTACAATATAATAATAATTAAACGCAGGGGTCATATACCTCCTACCTACTTATGCATGCATGCTTACATATGAATGTATGTATGTAGTAGGGGTACATGTTGAGACTAAAATAGAAATTTTTTGAACGGCGATGACCGAAAAGAGTGGGCAAACGAACGAGCTACTGGACACAAAATATGGTAGCCCTTCCTTTTTGATTACTATTTACTTACATACATGGGTAATACTTACTTTGCTATAGTTTGGCTTGGCTTCCCAGTTTGGGGGTGAAAATGCGTCATGCTGAGCCGGTCTCATCTTTGAACACTAATTGTACAATTTGAACCCATACGAGGAACATTATGCATGTACCCACATGTACATACATTTGGTATTCTGCACTCATGTGCACACATAATATATGTGAGAATGAGACAATACTATACTACATACTACATAGTCTATATTACACTACAACAATATAAATATAGTCGCAATATTTTTTCATATTTCATATTATTATGTATATAGAGTTTTTATAAATGTGATACATGAACCACGAAATTCTCACATGTCACTTCCTTCACATATTCTCGATTCTCAATGCAATATCTACATACTTATGTATTATGGACAACGTACATCCATATTATGTGTGTATATCCAGAAGAAAAACATGTACAAAAGCGTTTAACTATAATGTTCGCCCACCCCCACCACCAAAAATTCCAAATGCATGTAACAGTCCGAAGTCTGAACAGTCATCATAACTCATGGGGTCAAAATTCTATTGCAATAGTCCTATATATTGTATCTTAGTTATCACAATTTTATATTGTAATAATTGCTCCATATAAACTATGAAAAATTGTTTAGCAGAATAAGTGAATATTAGGTTAAATTATGAATGTTCACTTTTCGAGACCAGGGGGCCAAAAATAATGACCATAACCATCACATAAGCTCATAACAAATGGTACTATACTAGAAATGTAGACCATGGGTCGAGAGCACAATGACTTTTTCAAATTTTACATATTACAGGCCTTCCTTAAGACTTAAGAATGGGTACAGAAAATATGCTCCTACTTACAGCACTAGGCTTTACGAAACTTAGTCAATATCAAACTACATCAAGTCAATATATTATGTGTATTACAATTTAAAGGACCTACATAATGAACGTTTTTTCAAAGTATACATCCCAAACCGTGCCTTTGCACAATAATAACTTTTGTATAACTAATATTTGTCACTTGACCATATCCATTCTCAAATTTTTCTTGTCATAATTCATAACTTGACTCTTTCTCTCTTCCTTTCGCTGAAAAAGATACAACTACATCAATCATCATCAGATAAGCTTGGGCAACGTTCATTACGTCAAAAACTGTCAAGTAAATACATATTTGCTTGTTTGTACTTCTGGATAAACACAAATTTTCAAAAATTTACCATACACAATGGAAGAAGTATTATGATTATACAGACGAGAAGTATAATGTAACTGGAATGTGTTGTGCAATTAAGAGGAAATAAAAAACACCGATTTTATACAGCTCTGAAAATTGTGGCGCTAATTAGACTTAAGCACAATTGCAGAAAATAGTGGCTTCTTCATGTTAGAAAGTACGTTTTAATCGAATTATGTTTAAGACATTAAGTTACATTTAGGAACATTAAGTAGACATGGTGTCACATTGTAAATGTCGAGCATCTTAATGATTTTATTAGATGATGGCAGTTAGAATCTCAAGCCTCATTAGACCATTGGGTCATATCATTGTCTAAGGAGGGAACGAGCGCACGATAGAGGCACGTAATTACAGATGCTACAAAACTACTACTATAGGTACCCTGAAAAATAGAGACATAAGTACACATATGAAATTGGGAAGATCGACCACCACGTAGAAAGAGAGAAGGCAGACCCTTCATTGTTTATTACAATAACTTGGAAAAATAAACCATTTACTCATAGTCTTGTTTCTTGTGCTAGTATTGAAGAAAACAACAATTTTTCTGTCTTCAATGAGGATGACACGAGCAGCAAGTCTTTGCCCATCATATGCATCTAAAGAGTTTTACAGTGATCAAGTCAGACAATCAGAGCCAACCATCAGTCTTGTATACATGTATATTTCGCGCATATTTAATTTACATCTCACAAATTAGTAGACGAGTTATTGATGGTTGAGGATGCATATAGAGGTAAAAAATACCCAGAAAATGACAAAATAAGTAAGTGACATGCAAAAAACAAAGGAAAAAATCTATTATTTGAAAAATATATTAGTTTTTCTTACCGTTCTGTTGTCTCCCAGCTAATCCCTGTTATCAAGAGTTATTGCTTTGAAAATTAAATCGCCAAGATAAAATTATCTATTATCTGTGACTTTGATTTCCAATGTTTCTACGAAAAGTCTGAATACATACCTTACAGAGGAGCAGACAAGAGATGCATACAAAGGTAGACGTTTAAATACATAATGCATTGAAATTTATCAGATTCCACCAGAATTATTCATATTTCTCAAACGTCTCTATATACCTGCCCTGGACAGACCTAGACATAAGAATGAAAATTATTATTCTACAAAATGTAGCTACGCAAATAGATAAAACCACAAGAAATGTCTACAACACCGTATACCTATTCCCATTCCGCTATCTGGTGTACTGTAGACTTTTATTCCGAATACCGCATGTGTTAACCTTCAGAAACAAAAACATTATACTTTGCGTTTGAAGCTCTGATGCTGTGTATGATGCATGAAAAAAGGATGTACACAAGTCGTCATCGCCATTGAGAAATTGTGACAAAAGACGTAGACAGGGAATACGAAAAAAGTATATAACATTAACAACTGAACCTATAATAATAGTACGATGCAATATGTATGCATACATATTATAATATATTATGTGTAGGTGTTATGCTAGCCGGCCAGTTCCAGCGAATTCTCTTTTCGGCCTGTCTGTCAATATTCAAAAACCTATACCAACTACTTAAATACAAGAAGGTTAGAAAAATACAATATATATTACTTACACAAAATATGAAATCAACCGAGCCTCTACCTCATAACAGACCACAAGATACGCATATGTTCTCCCGTTACAGTTAAATTTAGACAACACAATACATCATCTTTATAATACAGAATGACCACATCATATATAAGGTCACCTTTGTCGTATAGTTCCCACAACTATCATCATCATCATCATCATCATAAGTATCGGTGGTCAATGGTCATCCAACAAACAATTCCGCTGCTCAACTGGACCATCCTGAGACTGAACTGTGCTGAGACCATGACGATGACCTTCTCCTTATGCTCTCCTATTGCTTCATCTCTTTTTTGACGTGTAACAACCAACTGTTATGCCATCCGAATTTCTTATTATTATGCCAACCCAACACTTGAAACTTGAATGAATAATAATAATTCTTTTCTTCCTCATTTCTCCTTCTGATGAATACGCACCTTTCAATCTTTTCAATGTTAAAACTCATATTTTCAAAAACCTTTCCAAGAAGAAGAGTTCGCCGCTGTATGTACGCTTGGTAATACCAAGTTGGTATGTCTATCACATATGGCATACCATAATAGTCCTAATTTGTACCCATATATACATACATACATGTATAAATATTAAATATGGATAAATGCCCACTGCATAGGTGACATTGATGTTCAGTTTCCTCCTCGGCATAGTAAGTATAGGTCATTTTTACATTAATCATAATATATACACTTCGAAAACATTATCATATCAATTTATCATTTGCCGTTCTAAATTACAATTATGATGAGTCATAGAACTAATTATTCTAAAATCAACAATTTATTACTCAGGTAGAGGCCATATCATATTGCATTACTTCAAATTTGCCTATAATTAACGCGTATTTTAAGACTTTAACTAATAATGTTGCTACTGGTGTTTATTACCAACGTTTAAACAAGCCAATAGTAAATTACGGTTTCAGGTGTATTTACTCTGCCACTTGGTTTTTTTAAAACATTGTCATGCTCCTTCAGCATGTAAAATGTAAATTATCAACCATGAGTACAAGCTAAAAGCATTGAAAGAACTCTGACTCATCATTAAAAGACTTTCAATTTACATAAATATTACACCCGCGGAAACGATAGTGGAGATTGATAAGAAATTTAGAACCAAACGGAGTTTATTTTTTGAAAACAAAGTGCTATCACGTACCATCGTCTAGCTCGCAGTCAAGCAAACCTGTAGTTCGTCCATGTGTACAAAAAGCTATAATCTACGTGCTACAACTATGTATATTAACCATTTTCGAATAAAGTAATAATAATACAAACTTCTCCGACGCAGAATCCTTTTTTTTGACTTAAAAAAGAAAACGTATACTCAGTCAACTATATTTAAATAAGATGTAAATATTAGTAGGAATTGCAATTTTCCAAGATTTATTAAAACTCGTCAGCACAATTGTTATCAGTTACAATTTACACTCGAAGTAAAACTTTATCATTTATCATACAGCTTACGAAAGATTTTTTCTTTCAAACAATTATCCACCCCGTCGAATCATGCATTCAAAATACACAGTACTGAACCAAGTCCTAAAAGTTTGATAGTTTAATTTTTTATTCTAGATAATATATTATGAGTTATGAATAACATACAGAAAAGTTTAATAACAAAATGTTCACACTATTTTTGCGTCGCTTTCATTACATGAGGTAAGTCGTATTTTCCACGTATGCATTTTAGTTTGACTCCCGGGACATCCCTTAGTCGACCAACTCTCACCAGAACAATATTATGCTCCTGAAATTAGAAAAAAGGATAAGAGAATTCTTAACTTAAAACATTAAATGAATTTTCCTGAATTTCTAATTTAGTACAATATATGTTTGCTTTCCACTCTCAAATTTATCACGAGCGATATTGCATTAAATGAATATGAAAAAGCATCTAAGCATACAAAACTATAAAATACAAAACGACTAGAAAGAGGACTATACAGTGAATAGGGGAGTAAACATCATAAAATGTACTTTACAAAAACTAGGAGCCAATAAAGTTTCAACATGAGGACTATAATATATAATATCGTTACATAATATTATATGAGAGGAAGAGGCCGAGGGGAAAAAGATGAGTGGAGATAGGAACTATGAATGATGACGTAAACAGAGGGTGGTGGCACTCATGGGCTTACTTGTAAATTGTGTCCAATGCCAGGGACGTACGCAACCTTCTCCTTCCCATTGGAAAGACGGACTAGAACACATTTTCGGTTGGCTGAGTTGGGCTTTTTGGGTTTCTTAATAAGAGTTTTCAGGACGACACCTTTCAACATAGGAGCACCGTCTAAAGGTTTTCTTGGTGGCCGCTTTTTACGATGAGGTCCAGTTTTATGCATGTACTCTAAAGATGCCATCCCTCTCCTTTGCATGAACGAACTAAAATTTGATAAATTAATGAGCGGTTGTATCATTTCCACATAATATCCGTATCAATCAGTATATAGCCAGCAGTAATTCATTGCAATATGAACTGGTAAATAAATATCAAAATGAAAAAAAAAAGAAACTAAAACGACTAAAAATGTAAAGACTTTCAGGATTCAATAAAAATGACGGGTGGAAAAAACTTGTATGATTTATTATATATGTATACGTTTCCTCGTATTAAGAAAATCGAAAATTAGGTTCAAGTTAGCAGAATCCACCAAAATAAACGTCGAACTCAAAACTAATGTACTAAACTACAAAAACGCAACGTAGAACACTTTTATATGAAACTTCTAAATAAATAATTTATTTGTATGGTACACAAAGCAAACTTTTCAAACAGAGAATAAAAATGCTGTTATTTACCTAAATGTACCAGTGGAACAAAGAGATGATAATGATGAAGTCGGCAGCAAAGGAGATGAAAGACGGCCAAATCTAAAGTCTAAAACACAGAAAAAAAAAATTAAATCACATATTAGTCCATTAGAAGTATTACTTCTTATTCAACATTATATACCGGAAGTATTTACCTGACGACAAGGGGAAAAAATACCTCTTTCAAATAAGACCCATAAAACCACATTGTACAAAACATCATGAAACCCTCCATCAATAATAACAATAATATGGACATGTACAATGTACATTATATATACAAAGTTCACCATGACCATGTGCATTTCTATATTACCCAGGCATTATAACGTATTGTATTCAAAGTCCACAAGCATAAGTTCTCGTAAGTATTACAGGTAGTATCTAAACAATTCGACTCAAGTGACAGAAGAAGGCAACTTGTATTTCTGGGTAACGGGTTCTACGCCTATATATATATGTAGCACCTTCAATACCACATGTATGATATATTATGCTCCATGTTCACATCATTCATAATAATCATCGAAATGGTGATATTTAGTAAAACTGTATTACATACATTTGCATTTAAGAGCAAAAAGTATGCATAATGTCAGCCTTGTATGACATACATGTATACTCATAACCCCTGTATGTACCTATTACCTATCGCAACCATTTTCATTGTACATACATTCAACCTTGTCAGAAAGCAACAAAGAAATGAAGGAACGACCGAATGAGCAAAGGACCACACCACATTTGAAACACTGAATGATATATAGACTTTATACCCTGTAACTCCATAAACTAGACAAAAACCGAACCAGAAGATATATCAACATATTAGTAAGTATCTAGGTATAATATATTATATTCCACCACCGTACATTTAACTGTATTTGAAAATTCCCAGATACCTTATACATACTTGTTTTTCTCCAGCACGATTGAGAAAGCACGCGCCAGACCTACGGTCGGTTCGTGGCCACCTCGCCGTATTTTTAGCACGAGTATCTTTTATTATTTCCTGCTTTGTCCTCTCAACTCTTTATCCCCAGAATTTCTTTTTCTCCCTTTCTTTCTCCATCACTTTTTTCTCCTCTTATTCTCCCCTACCATTCAATCAGCTTCCTTTCCTCTTTATACCCCAAAGTTCCAGTTATCGTCTCTTCTCGTGTGTCCACATGCTCCACCATGTTTCCTATATGTGCTCAATGTATACTTAATTTTAAAATACCTGAAATACTCTGTGTCACTATGCTATCGCACAGAGTACACACAGTTGTATACATACATTCAGGCTCAAAACACACTCAATTTGTGTAACATGCTCCACGTATGACCCCATAATAATGGAATACCGTAATATCTTTTCTACTTTGTTCATCATCATACACAGAGTACACTATCTACATATCTATCCTACAAGTTAATACAGTGAACTACAGTTACATATTGATATATGTAGTTTGAACATTGAAAACAACAGACAGTAGATGAGTTTACAACAAAGCAAAATGTGAAGAATGTTTAACTTTACTCCTTCTGATCCTTTTCTCCAAATGATTCTCCCTCTACCATACATAATATGATTGCATACACATATGCATGCTTAAATACATAATCGTCAAAACTTTGGTCAATCTCGATTTTAAACTATGTACCTACAATATACTAATCAATGACCAAAGGGGTTACATATGGTCGCTTCTCCATTCTTTCTTTCTCTCTTTCTGTATTTTTGCTTCGGTATAAATAGTAAATATGGAGTAAAGCACCACATGTTCACAAATCTTCCAAGGGCGTTCTTTTGCACTAAACTTTGTACATATTTTGTATTACTTACCCTTCTGCTCTTTTTTCAAGCATTCATGTGAGCGTTAAGGATCATGCACCGTCTGTGTCCTCATCATAGCATCAGGAATAATAATAATAATATTCTTCATATTTACATTTATGCATAAGATACAAAACGTACTGCACACAAATTTCCAATGTATGCAGGTATACAATAACAAATTTGTGAACTGATATTAGATCAAAGACGAAGACGAACAACACGGACCGAGAGACAAACTGTTTCAAAATACGGCTCGAAACATAATACATGCCCAAGACAGGAAAAACAGAGAAGGAAAGAAGTAGCAAAAGCATTTAGACGAAGAACGTACACCACATGTCGCTCTCACCTTCGGTCGATCGTCGCGTCGTACAAAACCAATAACCTTCTTCTTCGTTTTCTTGGTTTTCTTCTCCACTTTTATTTACAAAGTGCTTACTTACTTACTTACTTACACCACAAGTTCAAAGTCAATTTTGGTCCACATGCAACATGGACGATATCTGTATAGCTGTCTGAACTACTCTGAGCAAGCACAAACAAAAAATATCTTTCATCTTGTTTTTCAAATTTCTTCTTCTTTGTTCTCCTTTTTTCTCAAAAAAAGAGGAAGATTTCTATCATGCATGGTGTCGCTTTCCGTCATCATGACCGTTCTTTCTCATTCATATTACAGCTTATACATTGGATACATACCTATGACAAGGCTTGCACACTCCTGCACACTTTGATTACAGAAATGGGAAAAGTGAGAAAGATTTATTTTTAAGATACTCTTGTGTATATGCATACAAGGATATGTACACATTGCTTGTACTCACTACAGCCTTTTTTGATTTCAGCCCTTGATATGATTCTGTAGCTGTGAATAGTGTGTGTAATAACTACACACACTCATCCAAATAGAAGATGAACAGTTCATACAATACCCGATAACCAAAACTTCTTTCATTTTGCACACAACGAGACGTGTGCTGTAGACAATAGTGTCTGGCTTTAACAACTTGCATCGTTTCATTATCCGCTTTTTACAAATTTTTTCCACACCACGTGGCCGTTCGCTTGTTTATGTATACAAAAACATGTATGCATATTACGTACATACAGAATACAGGGAATTACGCAGGGATCGCGTCATTGCCCTGACATTGTCTCCTTCGTCTGATTAAAATCTCATGTGTATAATTTTTAAAATGACTCAATACTATTCAATTCAACTTCAATGAACGAGTGGAAATACACGAGTATAAAATCCTGGAAAACTTGACGACTCTTGCTCAACAATTTTCGATCAACTGATTGGCTAAACGTCACGTCAACTTTTCGTAAACTTGCATTAAACAAAACCAACGCGTTAGTTTAACATTTATAATGTACGTACTAACTGTGATACTTTAACTACCAAAATAAATACAGCTCGCTGTGCCTTTACTGCAATTTATTCATACTTCTGTCATCCATTTGTCTACCTAAAGAGCAGTAAGCAACAATTATATTACAAAATGATATCAATTCATGATATATCTAGGTGCATATATTTGCAATGGCAAATATATGGTGTCTGGTGTTTAACAACGAAAACAAAAAAACACTACACTATATGTATCATCTTAACTACATATTACGACAAAATAAAATACAAGATCAATTGTAAAGAAACACAACTTGCAACTGAACTGGAATATGTACCAACTATTAAATAGAAACATAAAATCATGTACATAAACATTATGTGTGCATATATACTACGCAAACTATAACACCTCAATTTACTACATTCTAATACTATTGTATTAAACGAAAGAAAAGTATAACTAAATGGACGTTGTATAACATGCAACATCAATACCCAACTACAAGAAAATTTCGTCAAACCTGAATAACAATAGAGGAGGAATCATCACTTGTCTATATTCGTATACATACATTATCATCGTCATCAGATTAAATTCATGTGATGAAAAACAACGTATCTACATGAAAATGTAGAGGGTAAAGCACATAAAAGTAAATGTGTCTTGGTTGGTAAACCTTTAACGCATTTTATTTATACTGTAGACAAATCTATAAAAACATGGTATTATGCAATAATATGACATGGAGTAAGCGCATTTTTAGATCGAGACAATTTTGTACCGATGAATGACAAGGAAAAACAAACACGACATAAAACTTGTTTTTTTTTAAATTATGTTTTTTGCTGATATTCTGTTCAAAATCAAGACCAGACGAAAAACAGTGCCGTGACTTCACTGACAACAAAAAACATGTCTGCCGAACAAAATGAATAAATTTATTTTAGCGTAAATTTATTATACCTATGCTATACAGGGTGAAAACGATAAAGTGTTACAACAACGGGAGCCTTGTAAATTAGTGCACTGTTGTACGAATTTGATGAAATTTTTTACACAAGTACTTGAAGGGATTATAAATGCATAAAAAATTGACGCCGGCCTGTAAAGTCAGGAACTATTTTTTGTGAGGTTTTCCAAAAAATTGTCATTTTTGTTTTTCAACATTTTAGAAAAACTGGTTTTTTCTAGCTAGTGCACTTCAGTTAAACGGAATCATTTCGAATTTTTTCAGCTATGTTCTTGTTAGATGACTCAATCTACGCTAAAAAAGCTGTTTTTGAAAAATCTAGTATTAGTATTGCATGCTCCACACTTCAAATTGCAAAAAGTACCTGCGTACCCAGTGAGTATGCCAAGTTTTTTGCACCCTGACAAAATGTGTCAGCTTGAAAATACACAAATTTGACCTATTTTCAAACTAAATCCATTATTACAACTGGGCCAGAAAAAATTATGACCCTATGTGGGTATGCAATGAAGCTATTCAAAATTGAATCTAAAAAACCGCTCAAAAAATCGTCAAAAACCTACAAAATGGGAAATCTCCTTCCTGTTTTAGGTTGTTTGTTTGGCTGCCGTTCCGCAACGGGAGGGCCCAAGTCTTTGAAACCCGGGACAGTTAGAGAACATGATATAAGGTACTAACATAACTTGAGACATCTCATGAAAAAAATCCCCCTGGGTATGGTGACCTTTGAACAAAGAATTTGACCTGCGTACCTTTGACTCTCTCTCCGTGTTTAAAAATTCGACTCCCGTTCAGCCATTTGTAGTTGGATTTGAAAATCAAAAATAATCAACACTCCCCATCGGTTTGACTATAACTGTGTAAAATTTAAACGATCTAAAACAAAAACTATCTGAGTTATTAACCAAAAGGCTTGTAACACTTTATCGTTTTCACCCTGTACAAGAGGCATAATGCGGTAAAATTGGAAAAGTATACTACAACTTGCTTCTAAAAATTAAGGATCTGTAATATGGAGGAGGAAATTCTATAAAGATGCTTTATATTATTGCATATCAATACCCTTTGGTGAGTCAGAAAATATTTTAAACTACGCTTTAATTTGAAATTAAATTTTCAATTTCCGTTTCGAAAAATCTAAAAATGAGTATGGTTGTGACGGTAGATAAAAAAGTAGAAGCAGAATATGTTTGCATTTGAAAAATGATACACGAGGAATTATTCAACAGAATTCAAAGAGCTATGCTCAATCTCTTACAGTGATTAATGATTCAATAAACCATAACTGAAATATGGCGATTCGGGGCATGGACGCATTTAAATATACTCCGGAACCACAATAAACGAATTAGGCAATGTTTCAGTAAAAATATCTAGTAGATTATTTGACTGCTTTGGTTTAAAGATGAAAAGTTGAGATTTGAATTCATGCAGTCAAAAACAAAGAGCCGAATTCTTCTGCACGACAGTCAAATTCACATGTCTGGTATTTAAGAAACGTTTACGGAACCAAACACGGTTATTTTTCTTGACTGGAATAAATTATGAAACACATAAAATGAGTTTTGTAACCATACATTTTCTTTTCTTCGCAATAAAATTTCAAAGACAGAGAATGCATGGAAATTTACAACACTTTCAGAATTTACGTACTATGCAAAATGTTCCTTGTGCATAAACATTGTACATCATACAAAATAGCTCCATAGATTAGAACATCATGATGTACTCGTATCTCATACATATGTCACAATAGTATAAACGAGAGATTAACATGGTGGGAAATAAAAGAAATAAAATACTTTCCACAAAATAATTTTTGCCCACAGATAACATTGATGCTCTGATAATATAGGTGTTATTTATATAAGACAGAAAGGTTTAAATACGATGTAGTGGTTCAATTGTATTCGTTATAATTTGCTTTTCTTTGTATAACATACAAGGGACTGAATCGTCAGCAGGAATTTGATTTTACATCTAATGAAAAATTCCTGAGTTACTGTCGTGAAAGTTACATTAGGACAAAGACTTTAAACCCTCCATATCAGTCTTTATACATATAATAACAGCAAAAGAGAGAAAGAGAGAATAAAACCAGTACGAGCATAAGTAACCCATTTATACGTGACTTTACTTCCTACCATACATTATATCATATAAAGCCTCAAACATTTTTGATACTAAAAATGGACCAGATATCACCTAAGGCAGAGATTTCTGGTCAAGTCGAATGAGTTCCTTTTCGGTCAATGACCAGATCAACCATTAAACGAAGGCAAAGTAGACGAGGAAAAATAAAGGCATACAAGAAATAAGAAATCGTTATGCATGCCAAAGTATGCATAATATACGTCAACATATGACAAAACTTGTTACTTATATCATTTACCAGAAGTATAATACAAAAACGAAAAATTAAAACAATTGATTCCTCTCAAAAAAAGGGCTTCATTCCATGCTATCGCATCGCGTCATGCTCGTAAGTACGTGCAAATGAAGAGACATTTTAGGGCTACATCGACTATTGTCCTTTCTCCTAAAAATCACCCTTCCCGTCTATAGCCTACTTTAATCAAACAGATACTTAAATCCACAACTGAATGAGAAAATTATAAGAATACAATACAATAATATAGTAATACAATAGTGTTCAAGTATTCAAACTTTTAGGTAATATGCCGGCTGACTGCACATAAACATATAACAGTCGATTTCACAATGTGAGTTCGTTGCTCGCTTATCCTTTATTGTAATAATATGTAGTAATTTGATAATAATTATTATAACATACATAAAACATTTTTTGAATGTACTATGCACTTGAATGGAAAGTTTTCGGCATTTCAAATACTCCCAATTACGCCCTGTGTAGTTCACAGTACTATGTACGTTGAAATGAAATTTATTTCCTGGGCTATCTAAAGAAATAGTTAAATGTGATCATTCCACCGGTTTCTTACATAACTTTCTTCCTCGTCATCATAATGTCACTTGTGTAGTTCTACCGTCAAACTTTTCTAGTCAATTTTATCATAACAAATGTGGTCATAGTTTTTGGAGTTTGAGGACTACATTAGAGAGACCCTACCTATTGGAAATATACTATAAAAACCGTTTTACAGATATAACAGGGAATCTAATCGGAAATAACATTTTAATGATGTTTATTATGATATCATACGTTATATGTTGTATATTATGTCGTACCTTTCAAGTAGTTTGCTTTTGTATTTTCCTGAAGATTACTTGATAGTTGTATTTTTTGTATAGATAAATTCTTCATACTATTTTCCAGTTCTGGTATGCCACAACTTTCAACCAGCAGTTTTAGTGGTAATCTTTCATGGTTTATTACAGGGCTTTCATACTTTCTTGAAGACACATCTACATCAAATGATATACATTTTCCGTACTTTTCGGATTCCTTTTCTAGTTGTTGCTGCTGCTGTTGACTGTTGAAAATAATCAAAGAAAGACATTACATTATTTCGCTCTACATTTAATGACAACAACATAACATACTTAAGCATAAAGTGTTTACAATTTACAACATAATTGCGTTAAATAGTAACTTAATGAAATCAATTTGAACTTTAAACTTACTTAACAAATGAACTTGTGCTGAGCCGACTAACAATACCTTTCAAAAAATTTGATGGCACCCTTTTGCACAGATAATTCATGCCCAAAAGGGTGGTCATCATGTAACAAACTCTTATGGTGGAATTAAAGTTTACACACAAACAAAACTTACGTTAAAAGTTAAATGGAATTCAACCACATTATAATGTATAAAAAGGTATTTTACATTTTACTCATTTTTCCAAAAAACAAATATATAAAATTCAAATGAAGAAAAAAAAATTCCCGCAGTCTGAAATCCATCTAATGGGATCCCCCTCAACTAATTCATGGAAACTTGTAGCGAGTTTTCAAAGCAAGCACGGCATTTTGATATTGAAACGGGAGTTTTACACACACAACACGGATGCTGCTGCCGTAAGAGTACGATGGAAATACATACAAGAGATCCATAAAATCCATGCCTTCTATGTATTGGAGTCGTACTCTTACAGCAGCAGCAAGGAGATTAATTTTTTAACTGGTTCAGCGCTGATCAATTGTTACAAATTAGATTAACTCGACCAGGAACATGGTAAGGAAATATTTGCTTTTCAATATTATTTACATTTGATATTAAAATTTGTATTATTTTGAACATTTTTTGACCGTGTAAAAGATTTGTGATTTTGGCTCCCAGCTGCCATTACTATTATATTATATATACATATACATACATATTCAATGCACGCTCTTGAATCTCGTGATACACGAGGAAAAAAGTAATTTACTTAAAATTTAATCTAATTGCTGAAAATTAATTATGAAATATATTTATGCTATATTTTCAGTCTGCATACAAGGATTCTACCAAGCCTCAGGCCGAGGAGCAGGTCATCCATCGGATCCGTATAACACTCACATCTCGAAATGTCAAGTCCCTTGAAAAGGGTGAGTACACGCTAGTTACAAATGATGAATCAATTCATGTAATTGTCTTGTTATTAAATTTAATGAATAATTTAGCTTATGATGCTAATTTCAATAATTATTATTGTTTTAGTGTGCTTTGACTTGGTAAAAGGGGCCAAAGAGAAGAACTTGAAGGTCAAGGGACCAGTTAGACTTCCCACCAAGGTAAACATATAAATTATAACTAATAAATACTAAATTCTATTTCATGTTCTTTGTTTCTCACCTATAATCAATAGTTAAAATTTAGTAGTAGACGAAACGATACAGAATAATTTTTAAATAATAACTACTTTACTATCTCCACAGACCTTGAGACTTACCACCCGTAAAACACCTTGCGGAGAAGGTTCAAAGACATGGGATCGCTTCCAACTGCGAATCCACAAGCGTGTTATTGATCTTCACAGTCCATCTGAAGTAGTGAAGGATATCACGGTAAATAGTCTTTATAATTATTACAATATTACACAAGCGATTCCTTTATTGGACGACTACATACATATTATGCACTTTTGTTCGGGATTCGGGATATTAACGTTTATTTACACCCTATAAAGTACACGTTTAAAGATAGACTAAAAACCCTCTTATATTGGCGATCTTTTATCGCATGGCGGCTCAAAGAACAAAATACATAATATATTATACGGGCCAGAAGTGTGTTAAATTACTTAAACTATAATAATTTTGATATCGATTAGCCCTTTAGTTTATCTTAAAACAGAAGTTGTTATTTTTTATTCTTTTGCAATGCACTTTTTCACAACAAAAATCCGCAGAAATTTTTTTCCATTGATTTGCCACCCTTTGGGAAAGAATTTCTGTAGATTTTTTGTCAAAGTAAATAAAGTGCATTTAAAAAGAAGAATTGTTTTCAGATATATGATATATGTAACAAATCGGCTATTGACATTAAAGTTATTCTATTATCTATTATAATATAGTTTTTTAATATAGTTAACACAGTTCTGGTCTAATATTTTGTTCTTTGAGAGTTCCTGTAAAAAAGAAACGGTTCCAGTGTATTTTTTAGCATGTACATTTTATTAAGTACCTATGTAAGCTGACGTTAATTCCTCGGACATACATCGTGCATGTAAATGTAGTCGTCCATTAAAAATGCATGGTTACCATTATTAACTTTTACGAAATTTAAGAAAGCATGAAACTTTAGCTTAAATGTTAAATGTTCAATAATTTAAATGAAATGTATGAAAATAATTTTCATTTTAATTGTGTTAATTTTAGTCCGTGTCTTTGGAGCCCGGTGTCGAAGCTGAAGTCACAGTTGCAGATTCTTAAACCATTCATTTTTTGTATAAAAAAAATGAAAACAAAGACGAATAAAGAACTATTGTTTATCTTTTTTTCGTGATAATCCAAATATGTTTTATGAAGTTTTATTTGGTTTTTAATTTTTTATGCATTATATTAGTTTTGTGATAGTTTAAGAAACATTCTCATCAGAAATACTTCATACAAAAGTTCATGATTATTTTTAAAAAATCGTTACAAAATCGTTTTCTTACATAAGATATTACATAACTTTAGAAGTTTCTACATAAACTCAAGGTGTATCGTTATAATTTATAGCACATCATAATTTTCTGTTATTACACATGACCGCTACCAAGTTGTCTCGAAATTCGTTCATATTTACACTTTCTTCTGAACCCGAAGTATCAACAACTTTGCCTTGCTCTGGTGGTGATTTTGGTCGACGAAATAGTAAAACATGAGGTTCTGGCGGATGTGTCATGTAATGAACCCAGCCTACACTTTGCTGAACTCCAAGGTTCCTCCATTCTGTTTCGCTTAGTAAATGAGTACGAGGAACGACTTTGCTAAGCTCTGCTGGTAGTATTACATGTCTATAAAACGAAACGAATAATTATAAGCATATTATATGACATTCATTTTTCACACAATCAGCCTACATCTACATATAATGCAAGGCTCCAAAACATTTTGTAAAGATTAACAAATCCAAAAAATGTAAAATCCATCATCTGCGTATCTAAACTATATTATGTAGGTGTAAAAAAATTGATGATGTTGCTGAAGTACATACCTATACTCATAAATGTCGTCGTAATATTTGTCTGAATACTGTATATCCTCCGCTCCTGGCATTTCGGGTTATTTCTCAATTACTGAAGGTCGTTTGCCGAGGATCTATAATAACTTTTGTACCTAAAATATCCAAAAACAGTAAATATGACCAATTAAGTACTTACGTACCCTGTTTTATTCAGATAAAACGTCACACGTGTATTAAGGCGCCCGCATCATTGACTAGCGGAAATCGAATTGACACAACATGTAAGTACCATATACGCAAGGTCACCCTGGACAATTTGACTGGTCACGAGTGAGTCAAAATATTATACAACAATACATGTATCGGGTGATCCAGGATCGAGGGCCCATATGCATATGATAGCTATATGGTGCTATAATATACATATGGGCCCTCGATCCTGGATCACCCGATATACAGGAATAGTCGAAAATCCAAAATCCTGTCTCAAACGGCTGAACAATCACTATAGCTTTTGACTTGTACAGAATAAACCAGCCAATTTCTCCAGGGTGATCTTGAATCTTGAACGTATTTCATAATATCATCAGTCAAGGATCAAGAAGCATAAATAATACATATCAAATAATATTATCAATTCAGCACCAAATTTTTAGTGCTTATTTAAAATTTTACTCCAACCGTGCACATACTTGTATATACTATCATGAAAAGTATAAAACATAGATATTGGGGCTAAATCAATATGGGTCAACCCGATGACAATGTAAGCTCGTGTAAATGTAAATGTGCGTGTAAATGCAAATAATACCATGGATACTGTCATTACCCCCTGTAATTATTATTTACATTTACACGACCTTACATTGCCATCGGGTGGACCCCTAATCTGCCTCTTGACTGACAATTACTTATACGATACACGGTATATCATATTGTCATTCCTATCGCATCATCGCATCATAATACGATGCTAATTGTAACGAAAAGCTGAATAAAAAAATCAAACCAAAATAATGACATTATTTTTCTGCCTTCAAGAAC
>JAQIVE010002056.1:0-21507 GCA_034698285.1 Sminthurinus bimaculatus | reverse complement strand
TTTACCTGCTCATAATGTTTAGACAACAGGTCACCAGAGGTCAACAGTCAATATATAATATGTGAAAACGGGGTTTTCGGGACTTTTTTTTCAAACTACAATATCTTGAGCACCGGATGTCAAAAGTGAACAAACTTTTTTTTCAATATGTTCTACTTAAACCAATGTTTATTATAAATCTACTCCCGTTCATGTGAATGTAGGAAAACGTAGTTAAAATTCAAGCGCAAAATGAGTTTTATAACTCGAGGTACTCTCTGGATATATTGTACCTCGTATGCCCCATTATGTATAATCTCACTGAGCATGTTTGTTCAAAATAGCTGGTCGAAAATTACGCTAAGATTGCTATGTATTCGTACACAATTTTCCTCTGATTTCACAAGATACACGTCATGTAATTGTTACTCGAAAGAATCTACATAGTGAAGCACATGCAAATTGTGTGTGTATTTTGTGCCTCTCTCTCTCTCCCTCTCATTTTCTTAAGTTTAGCAGAAAATATTTACCTACCTGCTAGCATTATTATTTTATGACTGAATGACTTGGCATTTAAAAATGCGTATTTCTATCAAAATACACAGACAAGGCATCGGCTTATGCAAGAAAGGCAATAAATATGGTTTTGAACAGACAAATCCTAGTCTAACTACACACTATACACATAACAAATAGCAGTGGAACGGAACATTCAAGTTGTCATCGTTGCTGAGTATCATACTTGTGGCTCCGTCTTTATGTACCGTATAAATGTTTGCGGAAATTACCTCTCAGGCACAATATAATATGTAAGTACACTGGCCAAATTAAAGTATGTGTATTGAAGATGATAATAAAAAACATTACAATTTCAAAATTTGACTTTGGTATGAAAATATACATTTCCTTGTCTAAGTACGGCACGGGCGAAGCACCTGACTTATTTAATTTTTGATACTAACGGGAGCTTCAATCCTCTTTGATTGACTTTGGAGGAAATAAAGATAAATGAAAAAGAATGTAGACAACGCCATAAATGATAAAGGCACGTTTGAATGTAGGATGAGACAGGAGATAGGGTGGAGGAGAAATAGTAAAGAGATCCATAAGGTGAATGTGGAGATGACGTAATGAATGGTAAATGGAGAGAAGGAGAGAAGAAGTAACCCGGACTTTGTGACACATTGCTCTTTATAATTTCAGTAATCAGCATCAGCAGCAACAACAACAGTGTCTTCAAAGTCTTCAAGGATTGAACTGCAAACTATGTATACAGAAGCAAGTTTAATTGTAGTTACCGCGGCGTGAAGCTCAAGAGCCGCCACTCCTTTACTTACATCTTACATCTCCACATACAGTAGTAGACTTGTGTATAAATACATACGCAGATAATTTTAGAAGATCTAGAGCACTTCCAATTCTTAAGTTCAGACTGTATAATATGCAAACAACATTCAAAAAGAAGAGCATATCAGTATGTACCTAGACAAACAAAACACGGCAATTACGGAGACAGTAACGACACAGTAATTTATTTAGATAAAATTAAAACGAAATTCCACATAATGCATATTGTACCTCGTTTTGAGGAATGAATGAAGTACATGTATACCTACCTTCTTGTGTGTTCTTTCGTGTATGTAATTTGTGTGTCTTTTGAATGTAAAACATTTTAAATGCACAATTCTCCACGATGAAATGCTCTCTGTACAATTCGATTTCCTGGTCTTTTATGCATGAAAAATGTTTTCACACGTAAGCATGTAATCTACCTATAAATAGGTATTTGTAAAATGTACATGTTTTTGTAATATTATCTTTCAATATTTTTTCGCTTAAATTATGCTTGCGCACAGGTGAACCCCACTAATTTGTGTGCAAGCAAGCAAAAAATATTAGCCATAGTTTCTTCAATGTTTTACTGGTTTAACCTACGATGTCCAGCTTCAGCAATGTATTACGGACACAGAAACCGTGACAAAGAAGGAAATTATAATAACCTGGGAATATGTAAAATTCAAACTTAAAAAGTACAATAATGTCAAATAAAATATGTGAAATGTGAATGCTTCATAATTCATAATATAAAAACAAAAAATGTATTAAACCTATCTGGCTAATACACAGCAGAAGCATTTTTCATGTACCTGTGCTGTTTAAATATTCATCATACAGTGAGGTACCTAATACAGTACTACTGATATCGATTTAGAATTTCATTATGAAATGCCTTTTTCTTTTCCGTTTTTGATGTTATTACTCAGTGCCAAAACATCCCACATATACATGCAATAATTATGCTTGGCTTCAGTCGGAAAACCTGGCCAAGTTCGGGGGGAAATGTTGGGTGCCTTGCTAGTCTAAAAACGAGCCAAAAATTTTCGGGTTGACAATCCACCGGACTTATTTTCAGCAATATCGGATGATTAAGATGCAGATAATATTCGAGTACACACAGAAAGGGTGGCATTAACTATAGCCTGAAACACTTGTAGATAAACATTACAACGGTATCAAGAATACTGAGATCTACTGTTTGCTTAATGTTCATCTTTCATCCAAGTTCTTTGCCTTATGAGGTTATAATAATATATATCCGCTTCATTTTCTTGTCTTACGTAGTAGATGAACACTCATAAGTTCTGACTATACATATTCGAGTTTTTCTGTTGGTTTGGTTTCCCTGACTCATGACATGCTTGAAAAATTTTTGTCAAATGTGACACGTACAATGTACACTATACGTTGTGTACAACGTATAGTGTACATTGTGATTTGTAAAATATGTACACATATTTTACAAATCACACCATTCATACATATTACTAGGTTTTCTCAAATTATTGTTATTATTTTCAAGTAGTCAAGTTCAAGATTTCATTTTCTTACACAAAATAAGTACATATGTACTTATTTTTATTGTTGTTGTGTAACAATATGCGATTACAAGTTTTATAACACACTTTGTCTTGTTTCACACACCTTGTAAACCAACTTTATTATACAGAAAAATTACATTGTCAATATTGACTTCAAAAACATACAAGTTTTTGTAATGAATATCACGTTGTAAGATTTCAATTCTGCGAGTATGTAACTATGTATATAATATATAATGCATGCTCACTCAAAACTCCTGCTATAGTTATTGCTCTTATAAAATGAACATCACATTGTTAAGTCGTTTCTCTGGTTAAAATATCATCATGACTTTTACTTTAACGGTAAATCATAAATCTCAAACATCATGGACACAAAATTAGTGAACTAGAACACCATAAATTCATGATTCCTAAAATATACATTGCAAAAAAAGACGTAACCGTCGTAAATTTTTCGTTTTGAGGTAAAAATCGCTAGAAAAAACATACACGTGTAAATGTACAGGGCAGGAAAAATCTAAGCTTTAATACAGTGACTAGTGAAAAGTGGGAAGCGACGTAATATTTGGACGTGAGTACACGAGTAAATCGTTTGCAGGAAACTCATATACGATACCACCTAAACTTCTGCACATGTAAACTGTACAGCAGCAAGAGTAGATATTGACGAGAGGTTTGTCTTGCCATATGTTTGATTAAATGAAGGAACACCTAGGTAAAAATTATGGTAAGAAAAAACTGGACAAGATAATGATCACGTCTATTCTCCTGATATTTTTCTCACATAATTCAACCAAAATCTGGCGTTAGAAAAAGTGTTTCAAATATATTACTTTTATAACGCCTTCACTTTGGTCCATTATTTCTTGTACAATTACTTAAAGTTTCATGTATTCTATCTACCATATGTATACATGCTGCTCTATTCCAGACCATGTTTATGACGGCCATATAGCTACATATTTTAATGACACCGGAAAATCGGTAGATATTGTATGCTGTAAAAAGTGTAGAGAATATTTAATATTGTCTATATCCTTATTTTATCCGTATAAATCGATGAAATCTTAACAGAGAAAGCTCTGCTTTGAGAAAAATCTTAAGTTTGTTTTTCTTTACAAAACTCAATTTTGTATAGTTTTTATAGTTTAAAGACACTGAGGATAAATTTGGCAAAGATTTTACAGGTAAAATGAGAGGGACTCCCAACTTTTTTTTCATTGTCTTAAGTAATGACCATGTTAAAACGTGCTATTCTCACATTTTCTGTACTTGACTAAGTTACACATACAAGTAGTTTTTGTACAGTATATTATAGTTCTCTTGTATGAGACGTTTAAGTTGTTCTGTAGTGTTCCCAATAGCAATAAAAATACATAAACAACAGCAAGACGTCGAAATTCTACCCCATAAGTACTTGCACAAAAAACATGGCAAAATGTATCCCATAATGTATACTTAAACTCAGGTACAGTCAGTTGATTGACCGTAATTCTTGAAAGGGAAAAACTCAAGTCATTACTTGTGACCCTTTTTTTCTGATTATTCTGCTAATTCCAAAACGTTGATACCGTGCTGTATGTATAATAACTTAATGTCGGGCTATAAGTACTCGTTTGCAATTTTTACAACCGGACCATCCATACAACCCTTTATTTTAATCATTTTATTGGCAAACGAGGGATGAAATACGAACGCCACTGTATTAAAAATGCTGCAGGGTTGTTACTCTACATATGGGAATAAAAAAACGACATGTACTAGTAAGTCATTGCAATTAGGACTTGTTGATTCCATGCTACTAACAAGCTGTAGTATATGAAATCGCATTTCGCCTGTACTGCTGAAATTTATGTACACGTACCAGTATCAGAGCCATAAAGTAAAAAGTAAGGTAAATGTATCGGGGAGGTTGATATTGTTATTGAAAAGAAACGGAGATTAAAATTAAATGTATTGCTTTGTTATATACTCATTGCAAAAAGCTTTGAATTTAATTACAATATGAACATAAACTCTACTGGTATATAAAACAAATACGAGTAAGAGAAAAGGTCATTCCACTGATCTCAACTTCTTTGCGATTTATATTTCGCATGCAATTAGAACTTTTTATTGGTAATAATGAATATTTACCTTGTTTTTTTTGTCCTCAATTATAAACTCTTGACATTATTTTCATTAGATGGGGCGGGAAACTGTCATTCATAATTGTATATTTCTACTATGTATTGCAGTTTTGTTTTTTTATGTGTATACAATTTATGATTTATCCAGACTCACACAAACATGAATGCTTTCACTCTTTTTGATCTGTACGGCTTTGCTTTGCCTCTAAGTTTCAAAAGTTAGTACATGCCTAATTATAGAGGCCGTTTGATTACTGATTGTTATTAGTCATGTTTCTGCAATTCAGAATATCCGTATGCTTTCACTTTATAGATTTGTAACTTCAAGCTGCGTCTATTATTGTGAATAATAATAATAATATAGTACTGTTTTAGACTACCAACGATTGCAATGATAGAATGATAATTGATATAATAATATGATGTACTTGGGTTTTGAATATATATAATCTAAAAGCAAACAAAATATAACTGTGACTACGAATGTAAAGTCGCGAAAAGAAACTGACCAAAAGAGCACATAAAGAAAACTCTCCATATCACAGACCGAAAATATTATACAAAATTAGTAAAAAATTAAATTGTAAATTTGCGTGAAAAAGCCGATGAAAGGCTTACCCTTCAAGTCCCGTACTACCTACTTTGTTACATGTACACCATGCATGGCAAAAGCGTCCAAGAGTCACAAATGGCTTTAGCTGTTTTTCCTCAAATTGGGCTGTACACGTTAGATTATGCATACATATATAACAAAGGTACATCTACATACGAGAGGTGTACTACTGTATATTGTACAGAAAGACAATCAATCACGACAACAGCACAGTATGCATGCATACATGTAAGCCCAGAGAAAAGAAGACGTTGACAAATAATTACAGGATGCCTGAATAAGTAAGTTGTCTTGTGCCATGCTCATTTTGTCATTGTTGTTGTTGATGGTTGATGATTTTTTTGTGCGTTAGCGGCGAGCACAGAATAGACAAATTACACATGATTGTAGTTTACTCAAGATTTGCTTGCCCGTATAATGTATTAAAGGCGCACAATGCTTGTGTTATGTATGGACTGTCACGAAAACACATTTAATATAATAAGACGTATTTGCATGGTAGTCAACTACTGATATTTGAGTATGGAATAGCATCTTCAGTGTTCACGGAAGGCTCTATTTCTCTAAATTATTTGCGAATCTGGAGCCCTAGCCCGAATTATTTACTATTATTGAAATGATTTATAAAGGATTTGTGTAAACAGCAAAAAAGTAGCTTTTTGTAAATACATTCAAAATTGTCAGTTTGCATAGTAAAGTTGTACACTATACACAGTACACATGCAATTAAAGTATGAACATTTCTCACTTCATTAGCCACTATACTTTTCAAGATAAATATCTGTAAATGTCGAGTTTCCTGTCAAACGTTTGAAGCAGAATCGATTAGTTATGTAGGAAAACTCAATCGTCAATACCTATACATTATACATGAATACAAGGCAACACACAACATAACACCGGAGAAGCGTGAAACTGTTGAAGCTCGTTGAAGAAAATTGAAACAGCAAACTAACGGACCTAAATGCTTCAAAATGAAACAAAGTAAAGGAAAAGTAAAAAATACATACGTTATTGCTTATTGAGTATTGACACAAGCCCAGGCCGTCTCCACCGTAAACGCATGCACTCGCACATTTTAATATGTGCTGTAAATTGTAAACAGTCGGAGAGTAAAAAAAACTAATATATCTGTAATACTAATGACTAATACTGACATATTTGTACAGTTGGTAAAATGTGCACAATTATTAACAAGTTCAAGTTGTCCATTAGTCACAAAAATCACGCCTAAAAAAAGTTTCGCACACTTGAAAAGTGTAAAGTGTACTTTGGTAAGATTTCTTTTTCTTGTCCCACGTCAATACTTTTAACTTTTACCTGCAGGCAGTAGAACTAAAAATGCGAACTTTAGTCCTTCTCCATGTAATTCAGATAGATGAGTTTATGTTTCATGCTCATACCGGCTTTTCTCTGATTAATTTTATTCCAACTCGTAAAGTTATAAAAGGAAGAAAGGACAAGGGTATTATGTACTTTATTATTATTGTTTAAAGTTTATGGCGTATTTTACAATTTGCAATATACATCAACATCAACCTATAACATAGCAGGTACATGATGTATTTTATATCAATAAAAAGTGGTCATTTCCCAGTCAAGTTGTTGTCTGATGTCTGTTCAACGTTCCATCAAATTTACTCACACTCAACTTCAAGTCAACTTCCAACCGAAACTAAATTGACCGGTTCTTCCTTCCTTCCATCACTCATTTCATTGACTTCTCCTATGTTTCAGTTTCATGCATATTTGCGTTGTATACGGTAATGCAAAGGAAGAAAGAAGTAGAGTTCATCCTTATTTGAAAGTATCGAAAGTTAACCCTTTTTATACAGTGCAAAAGTTTAATAATACAGGTTCTTGCTATCATTCATCATAGGCCGCTCCATGTTACTTTTGATACTCTTGTAATATGGGAATATTACATACTACGTACTGCATAATAATCCACAATAGTAGTAAATAATGGTAATATAGCTAAAAATTATATTTCAGCATTGGAAAGTTGAAAGGACTCTTTATATCATGCATATAAAAACCGACAAATATCTATATCAAATTCTTCAGAACCTAAAGTTAAGGTTTAAAAAGTTCATTTGATATAATATTACTCAATCCTATTTGATGTTTCTTTATAGTTAAAGTATATTACACAGACAAGCATTTCCTGTGCCCCTCCATCTTTTTCGTTCCTTCCTCTTTAAAGGGGAAAAAACTTAGAAAAAACGAACAAAGTTCACAGCCCAGCCTGCTTTTTTACAATGTATTCTATGTTTCTACGGCTCATTCAAATCATTGTATCGGATCGTACTCGCTTTCATTTTTCTTTGAAAGCCCGATCCCAAAGTGCAAAAAAGTTTACCTTGTAACATTTTAGAGTTCCTTACCACAGTATTTACTACTGAAAAAAAACACAAACCGCCTGTCTGTCCTCCAGTCGCGCCGACTTTTAGATAAAATCTCGACCCAAACCAAAGACTAAAATTAACCAAAGTATCAATTATTCCGAATTCCCGGATTCCGGTCCGATTCATTTCGGTTCACATATTATATGTACACAGTACACGCCAATCGTAAAATAAAGAATTTCAAAATATATTAGTATAAGAAATTATGAAAGGTTGTTTACACAGCTTTTTATATACACTATGTCCCAATCCTTATAATTTTTCATTAAAAGTTCTGTGACCAAAAGGTTACTTCTGTCAAAAGTGAAACAAACATCGTGATCAATTTAAAATACCATCAAAAACAACTCTTGTCACTCGGAATGGAAAGAAAATAATGGAATTTGCACGGTTTCAAATTGAGCTTTGAGAAAAAACATGTTTTTTTCATTTTGTTCTTGATCAAACACCTCCATTTCATTTAGTATGTACACAGATGTCGTAGGAAAACAACAAAAGCTGGCATTACATACACTTTATACGTATCTACATTCTACATATATACACATTTATTTGAAGAGATTAACTATAAGGAATCATTTCACAGCAGTAAATCAATTTCATTTCAACTCATTACACACAGGGCAATTACATTCTTTCTTTTAAATTGTAGACGACAGCGACAGCAGACAGTGTGTGCTGATTGACTGTACACATGGCTGTACAGAAGGAAAGAAAATAAAAGAGATAAACAACACGAAAAACTTCTCTTTGTCTATCTTTCCGTCTTGCTTTCTCGTCCTGGCTGTATACTGAGGTACGAGATTTGAAACCAAATTATATGTTACATGCTTAATCAATTTCAAGTGCAATTTGATTGCAAATAAAAGAGATCAGCTGTACACATAGAGGAAGCCGCAAGTGGTCTTATGTCTCAAGGGAGATAGTTGTAATCGCCGAAGTAGTTATGATAATAAGTGTTAACTAGTCAAATGAATAGCCAATAAACCTTTCTCCGAAAACTTTGTTTATTTTTTTCTCGACTTTAATTACATATTTCTCACAGCTGACTCCAAATAAAAGAGAGGCAACATAACATAGGGTATTTTATGTACGGAATGTACAAACAGACAGGTATTACATATTAAATTGCCATTTCACAAGACTTTTACTTTTTCTTTTTTTATACTCTGAATTTGAATACATCTAACCGGAGAGACATGTACGTACACACATATTAACTCACAACTTACAAAAGCTGGCGAAATAACATTAATATCTGTAATTATTACCATCCATATACTAAGCCTTATCGAAATAAACCAGATACATTGACAGTGTCTATAATGTGCAACCATTTTTATTTTTTGGTCTCTACATTCCATTCCTCAACTTGCTGTGCTTCTGGCTGCTACTTCTACATCATATCTGCATTGAAAATCGAAAGCGCAAGTTAACTATTGCTCACTGAATAAATAATAAATACTTTTGCATTGCAACAATACATATTATTTATTATTTATCCGACTGACTGAATTGGTAGCCGGTGGTCTTTTGTAAAGTTGGATATTTTTTCTATCCCACAAGATATTCAATTATAATGGCATCTAAATCATTAATTTAAATACCAATTATTATCATATGTACTATGTACATTGTGCATATGTATACTCAACTAGAATTTCAAAAACCCTTCACGTCAATCATCATCATCATCAACTATATAATATATGCTTTGCAAATCGTGCAGTACATACAATATTTATAATGTGCCAAATTATCGTTATTATGAATTATGAATTCCCTATTAAGCTTAATAAAACTCGGATTCATGTGTATAAACGCCCATTAAAACGTCTGCACAACTAAAAAGAAAAGGAGGAGTGAATTACCCATTATACTTAATCATTGAAGAGTCTTCATTATACACGTAAGGACGAGGAAAAATTTAGCACTTGTGATCAAGAACAGAAAGAAGAGAACAGAAGTTTGTATATAAGAATAAGAAACCCTCAATAAAATTCCAATCAGTCTCAAATCTCATGCAGTATTCTTGAAATACATACATATTAATATGACCATGATTTTTCACTTTTCCCTCAGGATTTGGAAGATCGGATACTTTGCAAAAAAATTGTAAGAACAACTTTTATCAAGTTATTTTTATGAAATATTCTTGCAAACAACATTAAACCAATATTCACATTTACGCATACTACTGTATCTGATATGTTTAATTTGTTTTACACAAAACAAACTGTGTAATGGGTACTCTGAATATCATTTTTAAGCAAAGCATTTAATAGGCTTTGTAGATTGAAGAATTATACTGGGAAAAGACAAAATGAGTCACATGTTTGTTTTTTGTGGGTCAACACAGTAGTCAACTTTACCTTCTCTTATGGATACATTTTTTGACCTGTAGGAAGAATTCATCGTTGCCTTTGCTGGGCTTTGAAAACCAATGGTTGAAAATGTTCCAATTGCCCATTTTTATTCTTCCTTAGAATGTGATGTGAGCACGTAGAAGAAATGCGAAATTCGCTCAATGAACTGAATGAGCCGGACCACAGAACCTCATCATATAATGCACCATTTCATTGTATTGTATGCATTGTTATCATTGTACCCAGAATGACACAAAAATCAATCCTTTGTTGTTCACCAGGCCGTACATGCACATATATATGTTCAACCAATATTATTACAGTCATATTAATAATATTAAAAAACAACAATAAAAAAGGTATATGGGATATATGGAGTATTAGTTTATATCGTAATCTATGTGTATCATATCATTAAGATATTACACGTCAGATGAACCTTCAGTCATTATAAAAATGATACCGCACACTTTCCTTGGAAGTATTTTGTGTGTTGTGTATATTCATTTCAATCTTCAATATTATGTGCATTCAATATATTATTCATTATTTCTTTTAAAATACATACTAAGAAATGTATGTTATAGGTTCTATTTCAATTTTAGAATTGCAATCACCCTCAATATATATACAATACACATAAATAGTAAATGATAAGGTACACAGAAAATAATGAAATGGACTTCACAGGAAAATGTAATTGAATTATATTTCAAGAAATGTTTATAAGAGAACAATCCAAAGTAAAGTCACGGACTAAAATGTGTCCTTTTCGAAAGGATAACAAATTTACTGTTTTCAACTTGAAACATAATATATTGTATCAATTGTGTCCATATGTACAAAATCAACGCTGAAAGAAACTGCCTTCTTTGTTTTACTTATGTATATTATGCAGATTTACTGTAACTCTTAAAGCCTCAGCACAAAATCTGATATGAATAATGTGACGTTTATGACAATGATGATTAGAGGAATCGAAAGTAAGTCAGCTTTTATAAATTGAATTATTATAACATTAAGTCTTCTCTCTTTCTTATTTGTAACTCACACTTCACTTTCAGTTAATGACACGTATAGAGCAGCGATAACGGCGAACCAAAATTCGCGTATGCATGCACAACGTAAAATGTCTTTATAGACATGTGAAAGACCAAAACGGCGAATTTCCAAGGGACATCATCATCTTTATCATCACCATCATCTTAATAAACTAGCAATAAACGATGAGGTAGTTAGCAAGCTATACTTAAGAGGGAAAACAAGTAGGGGAAAGAAGAAGCTTAAATGTTGAAATAAAATTTAAAGTATCTACACCGTCAACAGTGATAATTTATTAATCGCATAAGGTTGTAGATTGCAGATAGTGCATGTTGTGCACCATTTGTGTTAAAATGTGTATTTAATTTTTATCGCTTACTTTCATCATAATTCATGCGTACATTTATTTATTTGTCAATTCATTCAGAGTTGGACAAACAATACTAACAAATAACTATATTTTACAAAATGCTAAATGTCATAAACAACAGAGGAAGAGAACGATGCATTTAAAATTTAAATTAGTCCAGAAGCCCACAAGGGCAATTTACTTTCCTCATGCAGGTTTTTTTAATATTCCAAACATTATTAACACCTTTGCCACATCTAAATTACTAGAACGAAGAAGAATCAACAGTTTTAGCCTAGTAAGACTTTGTCAAGCATGAACAATGGGCAAGAGAGAAAGAGAGAGAGAGAGGGGGGGGGGAAATGTCTCATATATTTATTGTTTGGTGTCAAGCAAAAGGAGAGAGAAAGATACCATGTATTGTATGTATACTTACATTGTACATCGTCAAGTCTCAACTCTCAATGCGAATATGATGAAGAAGAAGAAGAAGATGATGATGGTGATGATGTTTATGGGGAATGGCAAGAATACAACAGATATGAACTGTGAGCTCCCAGCATGAGTCCCATGTATGTCTTGTCCTATCTTGACGACGAACATTTGCTTTATTTTCTTATTAAATGTTTGACTCAAAGACAGTGACGAGAACTATCTTCAGACACGAGACAAAATAATAATGGTGTGTTCCTAATACAGTACAAATTACACGCATATATGTTCATCTTCATACATGCTAAGAGCAATGAAAATCCACTAACTAATATTTTCAGTTTATTATTGAAGTACGTATAGAGTGTGGACGACGATGCACTGACTTACATACATACTTACACCCGCAAATTTACACACAGTTTGCTGAAAATTCTCTGTATGACTGATGAAGTTTCTACAATTTTGTTCCTACAAAACGTATGCACAAATATCCCATACAAAATGTATGGATGCTGTTAATAATGTTGACGTCTTTCTCTGCGTCTTTTGAGGCTCCATGTATAAATATCCCCATTTATTTATATGACGAATCTTATAAAACATCTTTTGTCTTGACAAAAACTCAATCTCAAACCCTTCCACCGCCAATTTTCCATGTTACCTCGTAGACAATTTCAAGTCGTGAACGTGTATAAGTATAATAATTATGACTTGTAAATTTATAATGATATACATAATAATACATACAGTATGTGTATGAGTATGAGTAGTTACGTAGCTTGAGAGGATAGAAGAAAGGAAAATATAAAACACTCATTTCGTGAGGAGCTTAATATATTTATAATCTCTTTTTCATGTATGAAAGATATAAATATAATAACCTACTTTATTACTGTGCCTCGAAAAAGTATTTTTTTGGAAAATTTCCTCTTCCGAGTCATCACATCAACAAATTTAAAATTAAACTAACTTACTAATACACTAATATAACCTAATAACTCATATTATTCGTATGGTTTAAGTGTAAAGACGACAATAATCTTTGTCATTTTTACTCACCGCTTACCATAAACACCAACATTGAACACATAAAAATGCTAAATGAAGTCATTCACACAGAACACAAAATTTAGGGTAAAAAATAATACAAACTTTCGTCCTCAGACTTGAGACGACAATAATAATAACAATAATAATTGGAGCCATATCGTACATGTCATTAAACTATAAGGATCTTTCTCTGCCTTCATTGGATGACACTTCAAAATTATCAAGTACTTGTTGCAAGTATGTATGCTAAAAATTCCACCTTGTAACTGAAAGACGAGATGAATCGAATTATGTGGAATTCGCATTTCGTGAAGATGAAGTCACAACTGCTCGTGTTTTGCAATACGTTAATTGGCCGACATCATCTTCTTCAGCGGTATAGTCAGTAGTCAGTCTACAGCGACGGGACAGGATGAGTAAGTATTAATAATTATTATATTATGGGTTCTATTGTATGTAGATTTGAAACACAATTAAGCAGCATACGATAAAAGCACGACTGCATTATCTTCATACATTTTGTTTAATAATATCCCTTTCAAATATGATAATATTAAAGAAACAAATGGATCATACACATGAAAAAAACTGTGAAAATAAAACACGACATACCGACCGATTAAGAAATAATCACCGAACAAGAATTACATAACGCTATCTCCGTAAGACACTGATAAACATTAATGAGACTAAATGAGCTGCTGAAAGTATAAATTTTGCCAGCCTGAGTTAAAGCAATTATATTCACAGCAAAATATATGTAAGTCAGGTATATGTAGAAGATGCCCTTCTTATTACATCTTACTTTCAATTTTCAAAATCACTTTCATTGAAAAATCCAAAGTTCTATTGTCTTCTAATCACGATCATGATGTAGTTAGAAGATTGAATTCATCCGAGTGAGTGAACGACTTTAAAATAATGATAATCGATCCAAATGTTTCATCTCATTTATTCAAGGATATGTTTTGTTTCATACACTCTTATGTATACTCTTATGAATCTTCGATTGAAAACATAACTGACCACTAAATAGACTGCCCAATGTTACATTTGGATAATTTATTGTGTGCGATGATGTTGGCGTTTTTCAATTTCAATCCAAAGTTCATGTCATAAGTTATAATCAAGACTGTTAATTTTTTTCGTTCACCTAGCTCCATGAAACATCAATATTACATTGGATATTACCTACTCTCGGTAAAAAATCAATATATTTGACCGCATGAAATAGGAAGGTTATCAAAGATGCGGATAATCATAACCAAGTTCTCATTCCCTCAATCAATACTCATATCAACAACCACACCACAAAATACGACACCATTATTCGTACAATACTTCAAAATTTTAATCGTAAAATATTCTAAAGAGGTCGTAATACACTTACTGTTTGTGTACAACAATAAAAATTGAAATGCGTGCATTATTAGAGTGTCATACACATTGTAGATTTGAAAGTGTTCCTGTGAATAACATTTATTTATATAATAGCCTTTACTTTATACATAATGCGCAAAACATTGACAAAGTTTAAAACGTAGCGGAAGCAGTTCAGTTACTTCTTACGTGCCAGTACGATTAGACTAGAACTATTCATATTATTCATTATACGCACAACGTACAGACACAGGAAAAATTTTGAGTCTAAATGAACAATCTAATCGTCGTCCTATTACTTTAAAAAACGTCGCTTGATTTTTCATCATAGCGTACCTACACTATGTATATTGTGTCCAATATAGCAAATCGAGCGAGACATGTAGGACAATTCTTGAGGCCAGAACAAAAAGTAAATAAATTCTCCCCTTTTCCCTTTTCTTCCTACACTGCCTCGATCTCGCCTGTTCAATGCACATATTGGTATAGCTAAAGGTAAAGTGCACTGTCAAGATCTTCATTTTCTTACAAGTTAGTGGACCACAGATTATCATAAAGAGTTGCTCTTCATATCACGAGTTAAAATCGTCCGGCGCAAAAAAACTGAATTAGATGTAACGCCATAGGTAACAGAAAAAACTCGAAGAAGAGCAAGATGATAAATAAACCTGGAAACTCTTTTCATACGGTTTAACAGTGAGCTGTAGAATGATCGAGTTACACATGCAGTTTATGTGCATGTATACATATACAGCGTCAAAAGAATCAAAATTCTAGTTACCGTAATATCTATTATCAATACGTTTTTGTAAATTTATGATAACCAATGAAAAACCGCAGTGATTTTCTACGAGATTACCAAAAACTAGTCTAAAAAATTGGGGTTTTGTGTAGAACATGTCAGTATAAATTACATATTGCGGATTTGAGTTCGTTTTCTATCAAAAATAAAGTTTACATATAGTTTTCATTTTCTTTAGTCAAATCCAACTATAATATAGCTTTCAATACCTTTGGATGCAGATGCAGCTACACATTATTGTGATAGTGAGAGCGCACTGCGGTGCACAGTGTACAATCTAACTAAATAATATATGATGTGTACGCAGTGTATAGTGTATACGCTTGCATGATTGTCTGCATATGTACAGAAGTATATTTTGAGCTTGTTAATTTTTTTCTCGTATGAAATGCATTCACGCTGCATAGATTTGTAGGGATCGGACACGTTGACGAAAGTTGAAAGAGTAAAAACAATGAAGTTTTGATGAAGCTGAGACATTTTTTCATACCATGTACCTATACGGAGACTACGAATATGAAGACAAAGTCCAACATGCAGATAAATATATACTGTTGACTGACTGGTGAGTAAAGTGAGGGACAGAAAAAAGGAAGAGTGCTGCATTTTGCAGAGATGAAAATAAAAGACGATATAGCGTGATGACACAAATCCTCATCAGTAATAAGCAAGACGAAAATGTATAAAGATGTGTAGTAAAGGTGGGTTACATTCAACATTAGACTGACAGATAGCTAGCTAGAGAGACAAAAAGGATCTGACGAGCAAGGAGAAAGAACTGCAGAAGAAAAAGAAAACGAAGATGATGATGATGATGAAGAGGCATAGGCAATTACTAAGGAAGCACTCAATTTCAAAATTTAAAGCTTGCCATGTATGAAACAGTTGTTTTGTACGAATAACTTGTCAGAAACCACAAGAGCAAAATTTGGATTCGCAAGACAATGATTCCGTATGTACAACAACAAAAATACGCGTTCAGGACTTGACTTTGCCATGAATCTACACGCGACATATGACATGCGTAAATGTCACCATATTCTGTATAGAGAAAAGGAAACTCCCAAATTATCAGGTTAAGCATTATATTAGACTGTGCACTAAAGCCTTTAAATATGTTTGCTACATGCTTTATAGCTAAAATGTCTCAGGGAGTCATACAGTGACAAATACAATAGATATTGTATCATTTAAAGGGGTCGCTAAATTATATTTGCTACATATGCGTAAAAATATAATATTATTATACATATCTTATTTCGTTTTTTACCCAGTCTAATTTTGCCTTTCTCTCAAATCAGCATTGCAAGAGCAATCACTAATATCCGGAAGCATCATATGAGCTGCCATAATGGTGGTAATAATAATACTGTAATACAAAGGATTAACAGTAAAAGGAGGAATTTTCGGGTGCATCAAAATAGTACATCCTCCATTTCCAACTAATATCCACTGTGTCAAGTGCATGACTAAAAAATATACAATTTATGATGTCACATTTATATCTTCTGCTATATATGTATCAAAAGGCACTTGCGGGTTTTCAAAGTATGAGTAAAATCATTAAAACATATTAGAGGAAAACACGAGGATTTACCTGTCAGTACATTCAAAAAGCCGACTCATTGTGATCGGTGATAAAATCTTGAACATTTCCTTGATAAATGTTTAACTGCTCAATGGAAAGTCTGAAAAAGTAAGAGAAAGAAAATATTTAGAAAATATCGATTATATAGGTGAATTTTATATAGGTTAAAGTTCTTTCATAGATTAAAACTTATTAGTTTCATGTATTGTACTTCAAAATGACTGTTTTTTAAGTAAATCTGTACAATATAAAAATTAACAAAACATGGAAAGTTAGACCTAGAACTTGCAAAAATGATATTTTATATACATGGTCTCGGTGGTCAAAGCAAACTTCAAAGTAAATTTTTATCATTTTAATATCAACAGTCACTCACTAGGTACTATACTAAGTACATAATATGAACTTTATACTAGCATCTAAACATTATGTATACCTACAACAGCTTCCACGTTTGATAAAATGAGAACATTTGACAATGACAATTTACCAACAAATTAATGTCAAGAATGATAATTTGTATAGCTGAAGACTACCGTGTCATGCACACACAACATACATAGGCTGAACATAGTGAACATGTACTAAACCCGTAATTGAAATGATTGTCATAAAATTGGTACTCTCATAAATCTAATAAAAAGAGTTCGCCAAGGTGGATATTATTTCCTTTTCAGTCCTTGCGTTATTCGTTATTTACATGTCTAAACTGTCTATTACATTTATCTACTTGTTGTTGAAATTGCGAATTATAGATAGGTAGTGCATATTTCTAGTCATACGTTGTTTTACCCCCTTTAACTTTGTAATCATAATGCCTAATACCCTACTAGCAATAAACATGAATTGAAATTTATGACCTACTGAATTTTCACTCTTTACTGTCAACTGTTGAAAATGGTATTCTTGCTTCTCCTCCATCTTAAACAGAATCAGGTACAAATGGTCGTTTGTAAAAACAGAAAGTATACGAATGTATTATTAGATCTATCTGCAATAATCTACAGATGAATTATTATTAAATTTATGATGTACAGTACACAGCAAGTACAAAGTACACTTTCATTATGATATGACTGAATGAACAAATAAAATATACATAGTTGCATGTATTATACACGTTTGCTCGATAAAAAACCAACGAAAATAACCAACAATAAGTACAACTTGCAAGGTATACCAAGGTTTTCTTATGACTCTTATGAAAACAAGGAGAGTTGAGATATGTTTTGACGCACTCTATTACAATAATTACATTGAACTATTTTTCTATCTCCATTTGGCAAAAAAGTGCACAATAATTTGCTTGATTCCGCCGGCTATTTTTTCTGCATGTGCCATCCAACCTTTTCCCTTCATCTTTACTGTTGTTCTATACGCAGGTATAAGGTATACATATACATTATGCACACTCATGATGGTGACAATATTATAGAGATTACAGGGTAAGTTTATTTTTTACTCTTTCTTCCTTCCAGCTCTATTAGAATCCTTTAATCTCCTTTGTACATATTACATTAATAACTCCCATTTTAATTCTCGACAAAACCACTCAACTGTAACGTGTTTACTATGTATTTAAGTCATGTGTTCTTTTTTATTCTTATTGTTAGTATGCTCATCAACTCCATCCCTATACAGTTTGAAAGACACGACTTTATATATGAAAGTGAACAACTCAGAAAGAAATTTTCTTGACAAGAATTTAAGCAAAGTATATATTTTTGTTATTCTGGTTTTTGCACAATCGTTTTCTTCTACAGTTTCGCTGTTATCAGTTATTCTATGCTAAGTCGGAATTAAATGTTTTTTCCACTTGACTAAAGAAAATAATAATTATTATTACGCTTTCAATCAAGGCTTACTGTCAAAAAGTCTTAATAGTTGTTAATTTTATTACGAAAATGTTGGATGAAAACAATTTCAAGTTCGCCAGACGTTGAGCATTTAGCTTGAGAACAACCTACAATTACAGTACGGTTAAAGATGGGGTAAAGGTAGGTTGTAGCTACTATTCATTAACAAGTAAGTGAGTTTAAACTTTGAATTGACGATCATCAATAGGACTTAACAATAGGACAATGATGATTCATTATGCATATATAACTCTATGCATAACTATGAGAAATTTGTGTTTTATGTGAAGGTCAATGGTATGGGAAATGTAGGTATAATATATGAATAAGCTCTGTCCATTTGCTATTTCTATAATCTGCATTATGTACTGTCCATAATACAAAGGTGATATAAACACTTTTATTCTCATTTGAAATTCTTCAATATGCATGCTCCTTTAATCAGCCATGCATAACTATGATACAGATAGCAAAACAACAGCAGCAATAGCGACAAATTTTGTATCGTGTACTTATTAGATGCATTCAAGTTTATAGTCTGGTATATGCATTCGGCATCGATGTTTTATGTTTTATGTTATCTGAGATATCTGAAATCTGAATGGTTTGCTTAAACATGACCAGAACCCGAAACAGCATATCAGCAATGCTTACTTCAGTCTTTAGTGTCGACAATCGGCGATGTGAATTGAGAGTGTATCCAGTGTATATTGTGTACAGTGCACAGATTACATCAATAAGATTAAATATCATAACTTCCCATCGCTTAGAAAACATGACTCGAATAATTCGAGGTTTGACTTATATCATAATGACATAATAAAATAAAGCAACAACGTCTAGTGTACAAAAACAGCATATCTTGGACTTAACAATGTTTAACTTGTACAATCGCAAATACAAGTGACAATAAAGGTAGCCTAGAAAAGTTGTATGAATACTGTTATATAATGTAAAAGTATACTGACAACCTTCCATTTTATTGAATGCAGCAGTATACTCAAGAATTTTAAAAGGTATATACGTACCTGTGTATGAGCACAATGTAAAAGTTCCATGACAAGTTTTCTTCAATATTTTAAAAATAACTGAATGGGGAAATCGCAAAATATATTGATAGTTAAGACTTAAGACGAATAAAATAATATATGAGCTTCAGGTTTTTGATTTCTTTCGATTGGAACATATTATTTTACTGTCTGAATATCATATCCCTCAACCCCATTGATTTTTAATACGCGTACGAAAACATATTTGGTTAAAGAGTAAGAATATAACATATGTACAATGCCTGCCTGCCTATACCCACTACTCAAAATTGCAAAACATAAAATATTCAAAAAGAATTTCCTACACAGAATTTACTCAAGTATGAATCTTTTCCGTCCACAAATGTTATACCATAGAGCTCATACGTAACTGGTAAATGTTTGCCTGCAATACGCGTTCAAACACCCATATCTATATCCATGTATACATGATCCTGTTCTGTGTGAACAGAGCGAACAGGCAGGTGAAACTCGTGGGGCAGGTGAGCTAATACTTTACAACGAAAACTACATATAAGACGGGATTATAATAATGAATAAAGAGAAACATAAAAATCCTAGAAAATAATAGTAGATATACAGTGCATAGTGTGCACATGATACATCCATGATTGACGATACACTTGCTGACTGTGAGTTTCAGTCTGCAAATTCAGAGGTGGTGAAAAAGTGGGAATTGGGGAGAGGGATAGAGCTATACCATGTTGAGAGACAGGAAGCTCTCTATCCAGCTTCGGCTTTGTGGGAAATGAATCAAGTCATCCTCAACTCAATTCAACCCTCTGTCACTACAACTTTGCTTCGTTTACTCACAGGTAACTATAGATATTTACTTCGCCTTTTATTGCGCTGCAACTACTTCATCCCTTTGCCTTTTTTTACCAGATTATGTCCCCCCTATACCCTATACTTTATCGTTTCCTATAATGATCTCTGGTGGTCTTTATGTACAACTTATATTATGCATGGAATCGGTAAAACAAAAAGAATATACTCAACGTTCAACTGACAAAGGAAAAACAACCTGCGTCGATCTAAGCGTCTGCTCAGTGACAATCTATGGAATACCCACAGTACGATTCAGTACTGTTATTACTATTTTTTGTACAAAAATCTGTATAATGACAATATAATGTGGTACGCATTATAGACTTGCATCTGCATTTTCATAACAATGCATTGTTTACTGTGCACACATTTCGTTATGATGGATGCCTGACTCATCAGAAATCAGAGAAGGTCATCTTGATGAATGATAAAGCGAGGATTCTAATTCTGGTCATTGTAACGGGTATATCTGTAAATTGTATATGCTCCACATGCCTGTGTAAATTGAGTTAGTCCATTATAGGAAGAAAGGTATTATTTTTAAATGTTAATTTTTAATCATTATTACAGAATTCGTTCAGCCTTTTTGTGACAATATAATGGAAAGGTGTTTGAAAAACACTGTAAAAATAACACTGTCCGCATATACTAAAGAATAAAGTTGGGGTTATTTTAAAAGATAGGCAAAAGATATTTTAAATGTATAATAATCCTTCATCCGCCGAGAGTGGAGGATAGTTCGTTAGTCTCAC
>JAQIVE010002055.1:0-21508 GCA_034698285.1 Sminthurinus bimaculatus | reverse complement strand
CTTTCACTTTTTGCAAGTGCTACAATTAGGAGTGTGCCACTACTCGAAGGTGTCCCACAATAAGAGCAAAGACGGTACATTATATTCAACTTTTATCGGTACTTATTGTAATCCGTGATCAAATTCTATAGTTTGCAGTGTATCCTTATCTTCTATCTACCCGCATAGAAAATGAACGATGTTCCTTTTTTACATTAGCATTTGATAACCTTGCTCATTCCGCTAATTGTTATTTCTAGTTTTTCCGCTCACACAAGTCCACATTTAAACTATGATGTAAGTATGTATACAGCTGTCTGATTAAAATAACACTATACCCTCGTCAACAACTATATTCCAGATGACTTCTTTTTGTACTGTGATATAATTAACCCAGCCGGGATTTAAATGCCTGTCCCGTATGTCGTGATTTCTAGTACTATTTAATACTAATCGCATAATCGTAATAATTACTCAATGTATTTACCCGTGCATACAAACAGGCTCTATTACCGCTATTTCATACGTAAAAGTATTGATGTACGTACTGTATATCAATTTGACTTTGATTACACAACAAGAGCCGTCAACCCAATGAATGAATACATTTTCTTGGAAATTCTTTCTTTATGTTGTTTTTGTTTTGGTTTCTTTTGTCTGGTTATTACTTTTCCGTGAATGAAACGGGAATTCATGTAAATATTGACAAGTGTGAACGTAGAAAAAATAAATATAATGTGCAAATAAAAAATGCTCCATATTCAAACATTATTCAATACATTTCATTCCTCGTAATTCGACAAATTGAAACATTGAGCATTGAAACGGTGGATATGATTAGTCACAATCAATTATAGCTATCTTTGTTCCATACCAAACTAACTTTTGCATCTTTTGCTGTAAGTATTAAATTAATCAAATGGGTTATTGTCAATGTCATTAGACATGGGTGTACATTTAAGACCCTTTTACAGCTTCTAGTTAATCCAATTGCTTAAAATCTGATTACAAATTCCTACTGTTTTCACTGCCTGCTGTCATTTATTTTATGTAAATGAATACAGGCTTACGAGAGGAGACAGGAGCACGCTTAAAAATGCTATATTATTAGTGTTATTCGAGAAATTAACATGGTAAAATGGGAATTAGGAAAACATGATCATTAGGCATGTACACATTTTAATCGGGAACGTTGCTAGTTATTATGTCAAAAGTGTCTAGATAATTACTCTTCCCCAATTATTTACATGAGAGATAATGAATTACTTATAAGTAAACTATTTATCTAGTTGTCTATGCATCTCCTGTCTATACTTACAGTAGACATAGACACTACAAATTATAGCTAAACGGAATTCTGATTTATTTTCATGACACAAACCTCCAACTTGAAATTTCTCTACAAGACCAAAGTGGTAATTGTGTACAAAACAGAATATCCCAACGATGGAGGCAACAGAATTCAAAACTTGGTCATTTACATAATCGTAATTGATGGCTAACATACAGTGCATACTATACACACACATATTATATAAGTAAGTACATCCAAGCATTCCTCATCGTCATCTATTTTCTAAAAGTTAATTTTTTAAACTACATAGTTGAATATAGTTGAAACTTTAAACCGTCTGTTTACACGTTGTAACAGCTTTGTGCAGTCTGCGCATACAGTATTACAGAGTGTATACTGCAGTGTATAACTATACAAAGTACAGCATGCTTCTTCATTCCTAAACTATAAAATTCCTTTCTAAAATTATTCACTGCACATCGTCTCAGAATGCATTGTATTGTGTATTTCTTGCCGTATATGTGATAAAATTTTGTTTCTTTTTGCTTCACGTTCTATTTCTTCGCTATGTATGTGCGTATATGTGCAGTGTGTAATAATGTTGATTAAATACAAAACTCCTTGGATGAACAAATCCCTGAGTTTTGGACCAAGCCTTCCATACGTAATAATAATTAACCAGATTTATCTTGATATAATTGTACGGTAGTGTATATCAGCTCAATTAAAATCAGCGAGAGAATGGCAGGAAGAAAAGATAAGACCTTGTACATAATACATACAAACATGTATACGAAAAAGAAAGAAAAGCAAAGAAAAAACAACAGAGGCAGAACTTTTCATAATCATAAGACATAATTAAATCGAACGTCCAAATATTTTGCTGCTGTTTTCTGTTTTCTCTCAATATCTTGTATTTTGTCGATACACTAATAATGTGATAATGTTTGTGTGTGTAAATCGTAGACACAAAAATTGTGTAACGTATTATACTATATAGTCTTATGTAAAGCAATATTACAGGGAGAAAAAGAGGAAAAATGGCAGAAATGAATATTAATCACGCATGCATTCGAGAATGCAAACATAAAATAATTATTGCAAGAGAGCGAAAGAGAAAGACTTACATCGAAGAAGTACATTTTTTTCTGCTTAGGCCAAAGGCAAAGGCAAAAGGCTGGAAACAAGTTTTTCATGTATACAGAATAATATAGAAATATAGATGGAGAGATTGAAAATGCAAGTTCATCTGAATATGAATTTTAACTATAATATCTAGTATCACATATCTGTATGCACTCCTCAACTCGGAATCTTCGTATTGTTATCTTCTTCTTTTTCTTCTTCGTTAGGTCAAAATATAAATGGTTTCATCCCTCTCAAAAAGAACAAGATAATGTATGCTTAATATTAATGTGTAATAGATACTGCTCAACAAACAGAGCAAAGTATTTAATACTTTGTATAACATGTAAGCACATTATGTACGTAATAAATAGTTTGTAGTAGGGGTAGAAATTCCAAACATATTCTAATACACAAATCTACATTTTACTGCATTTGATATAGTTGAACTTGGGAATTCTGAACCTATTGATCTTTCTATTTAATGCACAATAAGAAATTTTGTATTTAGAACTTAAATTTGTATGCATTTATATCGTTCCGGTTGTACAAATAACAGCTTTAATGTTCTTAATTCATTGTCAAACCTCCATATTTCACATTCAACGTGATGAGTCTGCGATCATTTGCCCATTATATATTAAGGTACAAGTATAACAGGATGCTTTGTTTTTGCACAATTCCATTACTGCAATTCTACGAGTTCAAAAGCCACTTGTTCGAGTCATGTTGGTCATGTTGGTGACAATTTTCTTTAGCCTTTACTTCATTGTATACTTCTGTTGTAGGTTGAGCACTTAGGTTCAGGTTGTAAATTGCAATTGTAAAGAGCAAATTGGAAATCCTACCCCGTCCCGTATGCACAGAGGCAAAGACAAAGACAACCAGAAGTCAGGCGACGAGATAATAATGCAGATGCAACATCTTTAGGTAAAGGGGATGCATAGTAAAATACAAGAAACAAAAACGAATGGAGACGTGGGCAGAGACAGTTGTAGAAGACAAAGTCAGATGCTACTCAAATGATGACGATGACATGAAGAAAACATGTAAAAATCCTCACTTTGGCTGCTATCTGCACATTGTGTAAGGTAAACAGTAAATGGATAAGTCTCTAGTCACTAGCTTGACAAAAAAAAATAAAACATGACGACGAGATGAAGAAGAAAAAGAAGAACAAGAAGAAGGTGGTGGTGGTGTAAAAGACGAAAACCAGCAAGATATCAAAAACCGATAGTCAAGATATTCAATACACAAACACAAACCGACACAGTAAATTACACAGACTGTTGTCTCTTCATGCTAATAGAAGAAGATGCACTGTAAATTGCAGACACTGCATAAATTTTTACAAGTTTGAGAGTGCAACAAGGCATATGATTATTTTATGGCAGACGCTGTATAGATTGTGATACGCAGATAAATACATGGATAATTTGATAGACATCTAAAATGTAATATAGATTTACCCAGGCAGTTTAAAAAAATATAAAACCACAATCAAAACCTGCTGATGATGATCATGACGTTACACTCACATTTTAGGTTATAGTTATGTGTGGGTAATAGCAAATAATATACATTTTTTCCATGTAGAGATGTGCATATTGGGAAAAGTTGGAGTGTCATTATCATTATGTTTCTATGTACAATTGCAGGCTTTTCTGAGTTGTCTCTTTCACATAAAAGGACTTTTAATTGAGCTGAAGGCAATCGATGGTTTTAACAGTAGAAATTAAGTAAGTGCACTGCCAAGACAATTAATGAGATTGAGCATTAAGGAGGAAAAATAAAGCTACCATACACAAACTGTTGTTGCAGATTTTACTTGCCTACTTTTTACATTTTAAAATACTTTACTTATTACTGTATTATGCTTCTTGTAACACGAACTAGTTGAACAAATTATTGATTTTATTACATATTTCTCTTGTTCTGAGTTGGCGATCGGCAAGGTCAACTCAGGGCACAAGAAAAGGATGTATTCATATGTGTGTATCATATGCTTTAACAATACTAGTGAGACCAGTTTTAACTTATCCAACATTTTACACTTTTTACCTAATTTGTTGTTTTGATAAATAGACTTTTTCTATCCTGTGTACAGTTATGTAAGTATATCATTGACAATTTTTTTATTTGACATTATTGAATACATGCAAGTCCTTGAACTTGCAGTTGGGCTCAAATTCAATTTTTTCTACATGTCTCTCTTTTAGCTCTTAACTCGACTACTATAGAGACGCAAACGAACAAAAGTTGATACACATTACTTATGTTTCATCGTAAAACGAAAAACAACCACACAATTACATTTTACACGAGTTAATATTTGAAAAATGTAGGCATACCTGTATGTATAAAATGTGTGTGGTAAACTTAATCCTATGATAAATAATAGTCAGGAAAAACTTGAATTTTAAATGTATATACATAATACTTCATTCCGTTTTTGGCTCAAACAACTTTCTTTATGTATACACACTTTTCAAACTTCGAATTTCATAATATTATTTATCTCAATATATATTCATCACATTCACAATACATTCATACCATCATCGCTAAATGAGTCATATGTCATAACCTGCAGTTTGTAACAATACTACTGTATACGGCAAAATTACGCTTAGGTAAACGCCTATGTATAATGTGTATACATAAATGTATATATAAAGCTCCATCAGAACAAAAAAACTAGCTATACGATAATGGCAATGACAGGCAAATGGAAAAGAGGCAAATAACTATAGTTAGTTGGCGATCGATGCACCCTTCATGCATTAACTGTCATAACAAAGTATGCATGCACACTGAAAATATACAATCTACAGATACAAACGCGTTTTTTCCTTAGAAATACAGCAACACTATTGCACCATTATTTTATAAAATTTTCCAAAATGCATATTGTACTGATCCTTTTTATTCTTGTCTACCCTGCAAGAATTCTAACAGCTAATATTCAGATTCGAATCTTTCATTTAAATCAGTTCTTCCATAGAAAAGGTTAAAGTATTAAATTACGGTGTTTTAATTATCCTGCAAACTTTTGCTCTCTTAAATCGGGAATGGCGTGAAATCTTTCTGGACTCCTATTAGTAGTATTTCTGATCTTTCTACTTGACTCATCGTCAGGTAAAAATAGTGCAATACGGGCGGAAACAATTAAAATATATTGGGTATGACACATAATATGGAGATACCTATGAAATCTGAGTTATTGTAGAAACTTATACCATACACAAAAATATGTGTATCTAAATCTACGCACAGGGTGAGTTTTGAGCCTTGTATTATTGGCTTTGGTTGCTGGTTGCAGTGATTGTGCCGGAGAGTGTCATCATCAAAGAACAGGAAGCACGGAGTACGGAAACTTCCGCTCGTTCTCTCTCTCCCTCGTTCCTTCTACCTCGTTCTCTCTCTATCCACCTATGTATCTCTCTACTGACGACTGACTTTGAAATAAAAAATGTTCAAACTCAAAATTCCGAAGCCTTTTTAAGTTGTATCTGTATACACACCTTCCATTTGTATAATATGAAGAACTAAAAACAACTATTCCTTTTTTTCTAGTTGAGGCGCTTCAAATCCACATTCAATATAAACCTACTGCTGCTGATGTACATACGTGTACGTATTATGCACAGTACTCCAATTCAATCAAATAAAATCCAATCCAACACCAACAGCATCATGGCATGGCAGCCTTTGGATTTGAGTCTATAAGCCTGTTACACGGATGCTGATTTTTCAGTTAAAAAGTCAAAGCTAATGCTAAGCTTACATTTGTATGCTATGACACTTTTCTCCCCTGTCTTTGCACATGATAAAATCCAGCCATAGCCATTATTTATTCAAGCCATGTCTGGCTACTGTGTTTTAGGACTGTCTGCATCACAAAGGCCGAAACTACATACGTGTATTATACATATGTACATAATTAAATATAGGTGTACAAATACTGCAGAAATGATAATTCTGGGGCCATATAGACATTTGTTTTGTTTTTGAAGCCACATTGCACATTGCTTTTGCTGGATTATACATACATCATGAATATTAATAAATGAAGTAAAATGAAGCCATATTATTCGAGGGTTTTTGTGCATCATTAAGCATGGCGTGAGAACAGAGCAGAAAAATCAGCAAAAGCGCTATAAATGGCTTCATTTTTCATTGCATTAGGTTTTAATGGCTGTTTATCTTCCTTTGTCCAAAATTTTAATTAAAAAAATCCGTTGGAGTTCAACATCATACTAAAATTGACAATTTCAATAGATTTTTCTCGCAACTACAACGACAATAGGTTCAACATTAATAATATAAATAATAGGCTACCAACTTTCGTTTAAATCTTTGTCACCAAATGCATGAATTGGCTTGGCATTGAAAACTGGCATGTACACACTTCTAATTGTACAATGTACGAACTACCTCTATGCAATTTCCAAGATGACTAACAAGCTGATAATGATTGACTAGCCTCTGTCAACTTTTTGACTCTAACAATAAGCTGAGGATGCAAAGAGTAATAATAGAATGCAATCAAATTAACTTGGTTTATGTTTTATGTATGCAGATTTTGTGTCCTCTGTGTTGCAGGCATGTGGTTCTCTGTACAGTGTATATCTACAGCGAACCTATTATTATTTACTATCTATGTAGCCATAGTACCAGCATGCGGAATGGATGAACGATAATGGACTCTCGTATAATAGAGTGAAGAAAGAAGCGAGAACCTAGGTTACGGGTTTCTTTGCTTTTTTAATGTCTATTTTACTGTAAGGACTAGGACCCACACAAAAAATATGTTGCCACTGTATATATTATTATTATGAGTTGTATACCTAAATATTTTTCATTTTTCACTCTGACGTATGGGAAAGAGGATTGGGAAGCATGTAGTTACAAAGTATACATTTATTTTGGTACACATAGAGCCAGTGCTACGTCGTTCATTGTCAATATTCAACATTACAAATCCCGTAAAATGGACATCAAATAGACATGAAAAGTGTGACACTGACTTGGCGAGAATCATCTGTGTAATAACATCATACCTTCTGTATACATTATACATACAAGTATATAATGGGCTATCTAAATAATACGGTAGTATTATCAGTAATACAACAAATAACGAATGTACACAAATACACACGGGAACACTATAATATTGCATTATATACAGCATATACCTAGGAAGAATTGAGAATAAAGGAATAAAATAAAATAAAACAATCCGTAAAATATCTATATATACGAATATGACGCCAGATTTACACTGGTAAAATAAATGTACACGATAGAAATCTTTGCCCACATCTTTTCCATTAACGTTGTCTATTTGACTTTGACTTAACTGACTTTTGAATGAAAGACAAAAAGTATTAAAATCTATTGCTAGTATGCATCTATTTGTACAAATAAAACCTGTACACTGTACTTTACACAAACGTATAGGGAAAACACACACCTTTTCTCTCAGTATTCCCATGCCTTCCTTTGAGACTTTGTGTCCAACTCATCTATCACAGAAGGAGACAAAGACGAAGAGAAAGAAAATGTTCTTAGATATGTCTGGATTTGCGAATGTATGCATTAAACATGAAACACTACTGTTCTCCTCCATTATATTATCTATACTGCCTTTCGTTCAATATACACATTATACAACATATACATAAATTTATAAATCTTTTGCTTGTCACAAATAACAAAGCATCAAAACATCACATGACATACTAACCACACAATTCTATTTACGTTCCCCATGTGTGTGTGTCTACTAAATTCTCATAATAGAAACCATCTTAATTCATAAAATAAAGAGCAATGAAAATGAATAATAATGAACTCATGTGTCAATTACTCAGGCTGCGTGCATGTGCATGCATATCATAACACATACATATGCTATGCATATCATCGACGGGGCTTAATTATGCTTCTTTATGTTTTTACAATCTGCAATCGGTACCTTCAGTTTTGTGATTTAATAAAGTTGAATCACACTGACTCCTGTTCCCGTTGTGATATTTGCTGTTTTTCTCTCTTAAAAACACTTGAACTTGCATGTTCTGATCCTAGATCATCTTTTTGTCCAACCTTCTGCTACACATTGCTCGTTATCGTGTGGACGACTTATTAAAACAAATAATGAGCAGGTAAATGAATTGTTTTGCCAACTGATGCTGAAGTTTGAAGTCAGAGTCAAAATCAAAATCACCTTATCACATATCAGTGTTGAAGAAGTTACATTGATTGTTGATGGCGCGCTGATGTGATCAGATCAACTATCGAAGAAAAGTATCGACCAAGTTTAAAGAACAAGGAGAATCATCAGTTGCGTTTACATTCAGGAGAGAGAAGAAGATTCTTCTGAGAGAAAGAGAGTCAGCCGAGAGAATCCCGTTAATATACTAGTTCGCTGAAAGTTGTTCCCTATAGTTCTAGCGCGCTCTCTCTCTCTCTCTCTCTTTCTTGCTCTTTATCCCTATCTGTCTCTGTTTTCTTCATATTGTTGTTGGCATTAGTTAGAGAAGCTACGTGAATGAATGCAAATTGCTTTTCCACATACATACTCATTTGTATTTTCTCAGCATGTAGTATTAGTATGAGTCGACTTGACTTTAGTTGAGTTGCACGCTCGTTCTTTTCACGTATGTATCATGCATTATATTTTATACTCATTTCATATGTGCGAACCGTCTCTCTTCTTCTTCGGTAATATTGTCTGTTTTGTGTGTTCCCTTCTGTGTTTTCTGTCCCATACAAAGACCCTCTTCTTTTTCTTGGTGAGAGCTTGGCCATACATCAAGTTCACATGTAGAATGGTGGCTTTACCTTTGCTTTACCTTTTTGCATGTTTTCTATGCACAATATATTATTTGGAGTAGATACATATGTATGTGTAGGTATACATTATACATGTATCAACACTAAGGATTTTGAGCATCTCATTGAATATTATGTGGATAACAAATACGAGATGCTTTTTCATTCAGTTAGCTGTGTCTCTACACAAAATATTCTTATTTCATTCAACATTTACTACAAATTATGCATGCATATAAGTCAGGTCTGAGGAGGTACAAGTTCAAAAGAAGTAAAAAAAAAACAAGAAGAATTCATTCTTGAGAAATTCTTTAGTGACATATATAAAACTCATTTGAACCACAGTACAATATGTGTACGACCACAATTTCAATTTCAATTGTTTATTTACTCCACATTTATACAGATTTTTCTACTGTTTCATTATTTCTCTTTGGTATTACATTATTCATGTATATTAAGTCTGGTATGTACCTTTATGGTTTGGAGTTTACTGTGGGTGACTTTCAACTTGTATTTTATTTAAAACCATAACCTACAACCTACCATACAAGTAAGGTTATGACGATATGAGATTCTTGACAGCGCTTCTTGTTTGACAGTCTCAAGTCCCAACGGTAATCTATAGTATCGGTTTCGGTATACTATATCTATAGATACAACTTTAAACATGAAGAGAAGACAGCAAAACTGCTTTCATCATAAACTAATGTATACAGTTATAGAAAATGACAATGGCTAACCGAGCTGTATTATTGTTTTTCAGGTAAAGTATGTATCAGCCCGTCTCATTATTGCAAGAAACTAGTCTAGATACATGTGTCATTATTATATTATTTTTATTTTGACTTTAAAGGGTGTCTAATGACTTCTTTACATTATATTCTATACATCATCTTTTATCTTTAGCAGCGCATTTGTAATTGAAGCTTGTAGTCAGCAGTTGTTTGTTATAGTTTTTAATTCATACAACTAACACTGTAAATTGTAAATAACAATAACAATACAAAATATAAATATGGGAAACAAAACTGAACTGATTTTCATTAAGATTGCTTACCCGAGTGACGATGACCATGTTGATGGTTGAGAGGCTTGTCTTGAGACAAGCGTCTGGTCGGGAAATATATTCTTATTGTTGTTGTTATTCCTCTTTCCCCTTTCTTTGGTTTGAAAAGAGAAATTAATGCATGGGCAGAAACATGCAACTGGAAAACGGATCGCTCACATACACAAGCACAATATTATATTAAAACACTTCACGTCACACTTTTAACTTTTGGCTTCGTCTCCTTCAACTTTCCAATGCATTACAATGAAGTAGAGGGGGAAGCGATAATAATAATCACGGGCACTGGACCACCGTCCAATTATTTGAAGTGTGTGTATTTTCTTGTGGGCTTGTACATTCATACACAGGAGTGATATATTGTATACTTCTTACTATAAATATATAGCTATATTATTGTATTTTTCCTTTTTGAACAGTTGGATGCTTCTCTTTCCTTGTGTGTGCGACCTGAAAATCAGAAGAAGAAAACATGGTAAAATAAATATAGGAAAAGGAAACAAAAAATGAATATGATATACAATATAATACATATACATAGTCATATACAGTCATAAATGAAGGGAATCAGGTGAGTGGGATAGAAAATACGAGTACGAGAGAGGAAATAATGAGGATGAGAAGGAAAATTCCCACGGAGCATGTTGCACATTACTGACTGCATATTATATATTATATAGAGACAAACGTACATGCGTCTTTTCCTCTTATTTCATACCACAAGGCATACTAGAGCAACTTTATAATTACTATCATCTTAATGCACGATTACTATTTTGCATTTGTGCTTACATATTATACCTACAGAGAACTCGGACTGTGTCATATTCATATATTTGTAAAATGTATTTCTTTTTATTAACTACACTACACAGAAAAATATTATGAATGAATAATAGAAAACAATGACAGAGTGAAAATAATTATAAGTTTTCTCGGCCCCCATTTTTCTACAGTGGAACTCTTCTTCTACCCTCGTACTTGCCCTAAATAAGGAATATCAATAGCATCAGTTGTAACATGGATGATTTCAATTTGTACACAAAAGTAGCAAGTTCATATGTACATACTACATACATATAACTATAAACCCCTCTATTATTTTTATTGCCTGCGCAGAAAGAATAAGAATTCAAGCTGTCAATATGCATCCATGTCATACTACTCATTTACTTACTTCTGGACTTTATTTCCTTTTTATTGCTCTTTTTGACGGAAACTACAAATCATGCGATACGGTGAGAATTTTACTTTCATTAATTGAAATATTACATTTTATGCACGCTTATTCTTTGTTATATTCTATACATCTTATGTCTTGCTGATGTGAATACAAAGTTAATAATATTAAAAGGAGAGTTTTCACACATAATACATCATTTTTCATTTTCCTCTTTGCCATCCGCGCACGTCTTTTTCACAAGCGACAAAAATACTTTGCTTGCAGCTTCTATTATGTGTCGTCCAGTGCCAATTTGCTGAATAAAATTTTAATTTCGTAAAAAACTACTTGACATCTCCTTTTTCCAATATGATACTGCTGACTTTAGAAAACTTTAGAGTGGGGCTTCACTTCACTCTTACATATGATTAGTCATACATCTGTCATCATGTACCTGTTAGCGTGAGAATAATTTTTCTTAACTCAGAGGTGTTGAATTTTGAAGTTGAATGGACAATGCGGAGACAACAATGAGCGAGTGTACTGAGTGTACATAATCAAATGAGTTCAAGTTGTCGTTCCTTGTCCATCCCATTCAATATGTAATAATAAAATAATCATTATACTTTTGAATTTAGAAGGCAGTGACGGTAAGTGGTAGATGGTAAACACAACAGAAGTCATTCAATACAGGTAGAAATCTCACACACCATCTCCAATCACCATGAACACGAATATGAAGAATATCTTCAGTATATACATATGCATATTATACATAATGTATTAATAATAATAAGACAAGAAGATGCACATTATGAATAAGTGTTATGACTTCATGTATTAGAATTTAGAACCGTATGAATATGAATATTTCTACAATATATTCTATAGGACAGACTGAGAGGAAGAGGGAGAAATATATGTATGTACAGTGAGATAAAAAAGACAAGATAGAGACATGTAGAAGAAAGGAAAAAATGAAGGTAGGTAGGTATATCTGTGAAATCTGTATGAGCATGAAAGGATTAAATAGGAACAGTTTTAACGGACGAATGCATCTTTGGAGGAAGAAAAAACTGTCTAGGAAGAGATGAGCTGAGAAAGAGAAAGAGAGTGGATGGGGAAATATGAAGGAGAAAAAAAAAAAAAGACCTACTTTACATTTGAATATTCATGCTGTATAAATATGTGTGTACCTACATTATTTTATTATACAGAAAATTGTATCTATACACACACACTGAAAGAGAAAAACAGTCCAGCTCATCAACTGCAAGAAAAATTGGTGATGGACAGTGGACTATATGATTTAGTCAATTTTTGTATGTGAGTAATTGTGCTTGCGTAGAGAGAGACAGTCAAAATTCAAAAAACTACTGTACTGATACGTAATGTTACCTGCTAATAATATTTTTAAAACAATATAGCACCACCTTTTATTTCTTATGGTCTTCTATTTTTTTGCCCTTTATACATCTTGAATTATGTTCATATGCTGGATGTCATTATGGCAATATGTACACATAAAAACTGTATATTATTGTATATTGTACATTTATAGGTACTATGTGGTGTAAGTTGAAATGGTAGGAAGTGAAGTTATCATCCCATGTATATTATTTTGCAGAACAAAATAAAAAGAAATCTAAGAGATACTGATTATATGTATGTGCATCATCAACATTATACTCATAGAAAAGTCAAATAGAAGATACATGGTGCACCATAAAACGAAAGGAACAATGTCAAAAATGTAATACACATATAAAAAGAAACTGCAGAAAGGAAGTGTAGCAAAAAAAAACAGTGCAGTAGATATAAGTAGTCTTGGGAAAAAAAGAGTACAGTCATTAGGTTTGGTTTTTTCTGCAATTATTATTATTGTTACTACCAACATTTTACAAGATGGGTTCAGATGACCCTAATTAGCTACCAAAAGACTTGCTCAAAGACATCATTATGTACACAAACATTGTCTACTTTTTGGCATTTAGTTCCTACCACTAGGCTCCTCTTATTCTTCAAATTCCAATACTTAGGACGTATTTACTGCGGAAGAAACGCGACAAAAACTCAAATCTTGGAGAGCTCTCAATTCAATAACGAATTCCTAGAATCTCGCTTTCTTTGTCAATAAAGGCAGTGGTGTAAGTGCATAAGTAATACACATAATAACTATGAAAAGCGTCTCGTTTTATATTTGTTTTTCCTTCTTTACATATAATAATATGGATCTGCTTACAAATTAACCCATTCAGTGCTATTCACGTATTTTTACATAAGCGTTTTACGGGCATAGCAACGAATGGGTTAATTTTAGAGACGTTTTCAGTGATAATTAGAAACATTTATATTCATAGGAAAATTTATTCGTGTAATTATTGGACATTGTATATACAGATTCAGGAATTTGCAAAAAAAAGGATAAGAACCAGTGGAAAATACCCTACAACCTACAACATAGTGGGCAGTCACCATTAAAATAATATAATAATTCATTATGACTTGTAAAAATTTAGTTCAGTATTAACTCTCCGCCATATACAGAGCTACAATGACGGTTTACTTAAATAAGTCGAGGATCTTCTTCAGTCCCACTGTACTCCCTTGAGTACTCGTGCTTTTTTACACTGGATGCGAGATTGAAAGTATGTAATACATTCTATCATCGCAGGTATTACCATTATGTAATGTGATATGTTGGTGATAAAAAAAGAAACTGTCTGATGCATGCTGCAGATAATCTTTTAATAAAGTGAAGCATTATGATTGTTTAGCAATCGTTTTGATACGATACATGCGTATACGTATACGAACTTTTTTCTCTTTCCCATGTACAATACTTTAAGACAACCTACAGTTTTATGGGGATTTTCTGAATCAGTATCGTCACATTGTGTTCTCAATCTCAATTTCATTCTGCAAAATTTTGCTGTACACGTAATAACACTAATAACACTCGTATATATATATACTGCTATTTCATAGTTGGTTGAGTCCGTTTCCTTGTTCAAAGTAACTCAGAAATTACTTGCAGTCTCGTCGTTTAGTACCCTACTGATATATACATAATATGTATATGTTCCTCTAAGATATTACAGTCAACACTCTCTTCTCCTACATGATATATAATGCACAGATATGAAATTAAAGAATCAAAAGAATAATAATGTGTTCAAATACAGTATATAAAAGATGTGTACAAAAATATTAAATATTAAGTATACGTTCTGTTTGTTGGAATCTTCGAATTCCGAGGTTGTAATTTAATGGTTAAAAATGTGTCGGTTTTGCGTATGTTCAAATGTTGGTACAAAATACCTTTATAGCTCTGCAACTTTAATAGAAGTTAGAAGAGGGCTCGGGGCATATATACTTTTAATTGCTATAAATAAAAGCATAATATAGTATTGCTACCTAGATTTATCCTTTATAAGGAAAGCACTGTATTTTATGCTGTTTTGTGCACCCTCTCTATAATATATAATATGGAGATGTTTTTTATTTATAGCCAAATGTCCAAGTATAAAACTGCCAACAAGAGAACTATATGAGCCAAATAAATAAATACATAATATGTATACATAAATGATGCACAGGGAAGAACATTTCACAATCGAAACAAGACAAAGGGTCCTAGTACTTTAAATAAGCAGAAGAAAACCAGCATTTCTTCATGTATAAGCTAACTACAGTAAGCGTTTTAAAGTATAAATCAAAAGAAACGAAGAAACTTGGACGAAAACGAGCAAACTTTCGCTTTTGTCTCATATTATATTTATCAGTACATTTCCTTTTTTCGTGACGAAGCATGCTGTTTTGATACAAATTGTTGGTGATGATTGTTAGGCATTATATACGAAGTCTCATTAAGTAATCTAATTTGTATCTGCCAGTCATAAAAATAAAATTTTATTCTCTAAATTATTTCATTTAAGGTACAAACAATATACGACTTATTATCCTGAAAGTTCTCAGAGGAATGTACGACGTTTCACTGATTAATTTCATTACCTCATCTATGTATCTCATCTCATTCATTGGTTTGCGTGTAGTTTCCCTCCGAATACTTTCTTTCTTTGTAATATTGAATATTTGTGGGAAATTTATTCCATAAATGTTCTTAAAATTCACAATTAAGTTGTGATTTCGATTCTGCTACTAGTTATTACATCCATATGTGTGTTGTGATTCACTTTAGTTTTTATCTTATTTGTTATAGACATTTTAAAGATGTACTTTAACTAACGAAGCGTTTAAAAATTGTTATTAACCAAAGGAGTTTTCTCCATAGTACTCCATAGTATATTGAAGATTTTTGAGAATTAAGAGTAGTTGTATCTTGTAAAACTTTGTGAAAAAGTACGATTCCTACACAACTTACTAAAATATCGTTCGAATGAAACCCTGATTTAGTTATAAAACTGTCTCAAAAACTAAACTTATTATGCGCGCAGTCATCGACCCTTCTTGATATAATATTACAAGTTTTCATTTATCTGACTCATAATATCAACTTGCTGAAGTTACAATATTTTGAGCTACTTTATATGCATAATCGAGAAAGGAATGTCAATAAAAGTTCATCTCATTAAAAAAAGGTAAATTTACACGCTAAATATTCCGGTTGCATGACTCCTACCGAAATGAATCTATCAATCTTTTGTCCAAAATATACAAACAAGATGAACCCTATAGGATATAGTATCATGACATAAAAGTAAATAATTACACATGTAGGTAGAAGATATATGCATCTAGGGTACGAGTAGTAGGTATACTAATATGTTCATGATCTAGTGCTGATAAAATGGTAATGATAATGACGACGATGCAATGAACTCAATCAAAAAGAATTGGCAAATGTCAGCTAAAACTTGGAATATGTATCTATAATCTGTAGAAGCTACACATTATACATTTTATTAGTGTTCAAAGTTTCAGCGAACCAATAACTGAACTATTTTGTTTGATTACATAAATTAAGGCAATATTATATCATGCAAACATTCCCAAAGAATCAACATTGAACAGAGAGGTGAAAGGAGGATCAAAGATGCTCATTAGTAGCCATTGTGCAGTTTAACAACGTAATTATCGGAATGTTTCTCACAGGAGTTCAAATCAAAATATTATTATACCCACTTGCAAAAACTGTCAATAATAATAACCAAAATAATACTGCTCAAAGCCAGCTACGTACATGTATTTATACTTTATACTGATCAGGGGTAACATCTATCGTGGCATGCAAGATACTGTAACAAGTTTTTATACACATCTATCAAATTATCATTCGTCAATTAAGTTTTGTACTTTGTGACACTAAGAAAAACGAAAACTAACAAAACCATCTGCGTTTTGGGATTCAGCATCGTTCATACTTTTTACTCTCTCTTATAAAGTAGCGATACATAATATACAATATACAGTACTATGTGCTGTAACGAAACACGCTGAACCGGAAATTGCTTTTCGTTCCTGCAGAAAATGGAGATTTGACTTTTTAGGCTTTCTTACAAAACTTTTTTTTACATCACATGACATTAAATGTTAAATGAATAAGTGACATAGCAGGATTTCCGAAACTGAGTAAAGGAGTAAAGCAAGCATTGTAAAAATCTCTTGCGTGGAAACCACAAAGTAACCTTCAAGAAAAAACATGAATTGAGACACCCCAAAAACGAATGAGACAAAAAATGTCATTGTTTATGCAGGATGTACAAAAAGAAGCTATATGAGATATGGGATTTCCCCTTCAATCCTAAAAAAGATGGTGCGGTATATGGTAGGTGATTAATGAATTCGATTCTTTGATGAACGATTCTCAAACTTTAAATATTCTCCTCTCCGTACAAATAACAATATGAATCCCTATATTAACTGACACTAATAATTATTCTGACAGCAGTAGATTACTTTTAGATATTGTTTAATTTATGTGTACCGGTAAATACGTATAAGTAAAAGCTAGGTAGGTATATCATTTCGGTGCCTGTACGCAGACTATAATATATACCTTTTCACCTTTTGTCGAAAGTTAATGACTGAAAATTATTAATACGACAATAATATTATTTGTTCTACCTACTCCCAGTCCCAGTAGCAATAATTAAAACTACTTTTATGCGGCAATATTATTTTCCATCAAAATCATTAAAAACCCTATCTTGTACTTTGATAACAATTTTCGGAACCTTTCAGCTTTCAGCTGCTCAGTTGGTGACCAACCACATCTACTGAATGACGTGATTGGAATTTATCTATTTATCATTGTCATTTCAATTGTTCACAAATAAACTATTTCTATTTTCTTCTTGAGCTTAGTTTTAGATTCTTAATTCTTGAAAATCTTGAGTTAAAAACCTTGCAGCTACTTGATGAACTTTTATACTTGATACTTGAGTTCAAACAAAATTTTGGCACGTTAGATTCTTCAATAAAATCTGTTCCTATTAGCACTTAATCCGTGGTTTTCAAGGTGAAGAAGCCAAATTTTTATTTTACTTGACTTCAAGTTTGAAACTTTAAATAAACGTGTGTACTCAAGTGGTCCATATATACATTGTGTACACGTATGTGTGTATATTGTATATATGCATATACAATTATGCATAACACAACATATCATTTTATGTCATTTTTTTATTTAAATTACAAAGTATGTACAAACTGACAATAATAAGGCTCACCTTTGAAGAATCTTGAAATCTTGAATCCGTCAATGAACTTTCGGGAACAAGAGGAGGATCATAAGCCTTGCATATGACGTAAAAAGTTGACAGTTGACATTTGGTGGAAGGAGTATAAAAAAGTTGGACACAATATAATTATTAACTATAGTATAAAGAAAAATCACTTTTGTAGCCACCAACAACTTGCTCACGAATTACGAATTATCTACTTTTTTTTATCTGAGATTAGAATCAAGAATCAAGCTTCCCACTACGTCTTTATGTGTAGAAGCTCCGCATGAAAAACTTGAGATTAGAATCTCGAAAATTTCCTCCGTAGTTAGATAAAATGTCGTGTATAAATAAACATAGGTATACAATGTACAGATATTCGTTCGCACAGTTTAACTTTCAATCATGCTCGTGACATATTCTATTGTCGTTTTTCTCACGTACACATTATTTATTTTTTTATACAATATTATTCTGAATTTTTTGGACAAGACGACACTGGTAAAAAATAAATTATGACTAATGTTGCACTCCTATGTACTCACTACTACTCATTTGCTTTTAGGTTGGAAACATTTTGGATGTGTTTTATTTCTTGTCGTTTCCTCACAACTGGATACACAATAATAACGGTTAATGTGTAACATCAGCATGTCAAACGAGTGCCGGCATCTTACATTTTAGACTTTATCATTCCTTTTGTTTTATGTTTTATGTAGGAATGAGAGAACAGGCAATCCATTCAAGGTAAATGCTCCAATCAAAGAGTTATTATTATGTCTTATGTCAGCATTTATGTAATGACGAAAATTGTCGAAGTTGACGTTTGACTCGTGTGTCGTTTCAAACTGTCACACTGTATCACGTTTACTTATTACGTACACACATTTGTACACATAAATAAATGACTCGCTCTATGTGTACTATAATATGATTTATAAATGTAAAAAATCAACTAGTTTTAATTTCACAGCACAACTTTTGGATCCTTTGAATTTTTGTCTTTTAAAACTATGTGTGTGATGTGTAAATGCACAAAAGTTATACAACAATATAATTCCGCTGTGCCACAACGATATACAACAACAATATATGTAATACTATTGGGAAGGTGACTCAGAATGAGGAATTATGAGGAAATAGTATAATATTTTATATAATATTATTATAATGTGTATCCTTATATTATATAGTTGCTCCTTTTTGATCATATACACTTGGTTGTTGCTTCATATACACACAAAAACCATGATACTCTCCGCGGTCCAATGCGTCTTTCTGCAAGAAATCTGTTGTCTTTGTGGTGTATAGCAGAAAAATAAGGTAGAAGAGAGAGAACAAGTGCTTTTATATTTTGTGTATTATAAAATGGTTTTAAATCTCTGCACCAAACTTTAATGTTAATAAATTCTTTATTTTATACTTTGTTCACAATAAAACACGGGGAGCACACTATACATTTATTTTATAGTAATTTTTTGAATCAATAATAATTATTATGAATATTATTTTACAATTCTTTTTTCTTCCTGAAGTAGACACACTAACAGAGAAAGGGAAGATGACGAGGATGGCCGGATGAAACAAAAAGACCGAAACTTGATATCTACTTAATACAGAAATCACGGCCAAATTACGTATGTATTGTGTTGTGTTGTATTGTATTGAGTGTATACTTCAAGTTCGTAGAGCGACAGAGACAGCACATGGATTCACCGTCACCATCAGTCAAGTAATATACTAGTACACTAGTACGTACACACTCACATATTATCCCCATTATTATTATTATTGTTGTGGTATAGCATAATATAGAAACGTTGAGGTCTCAGGTAGTACCATACATAATACACACACAGTATTATAGGCATATTTCTATGAAGTAGTAGGAGGTTGCTGGTATATACATACATACATACATATATATATGTGTGTTCATAATTCGTGCATATGTATAGTTGCACATATACCTACAATACTTAAGTAATAGTAGCAATAGTAGTCACTGGTAGTAATAGTTGTTAGTTGGTTCTTTAAGAGAAGAGTTCTGAAATGGAATTTTAGGGGATTCATCCTGTCGTCAGTCTCTGTGTTAAGCCAGGCAAGCAAGCACGGCAGGTAGGGAGTATAGAAATAAAGAGCGAGGAAAAAAACTCATACATAAAAATATATACACACATAATAAATACAATAATATAGCATATTATACATGCATACATACACACATAGGGAGAATAAAATATAATTTACAGCAGACTGATGATATGTATAGGAATATGCACGAGTTTATACTTAACGTGAAAAAAGGCAGTAGTATGTAGTGGTACTAATACCTAATACTAAAAGTACAAATGCTAATACTAATACAATACGTACGTAGGAAATGGGTAAGTAAATACAAGTTAGTGTATAAAATATAAAACACAACCTGTGTACGTACTGAACATACCCCATGTGTATAAAATTCATACCTATTATGTACAAAAATTCAGTCCTGTGTATGAAGCATGATATATTTATTTATATACATATTTATAAGGCAGAGAAAGACAGAAAGAAAGAGAGAAAGAGGGGGAGAGAGATGTTAGTGCAAGTGGAAGGTAAGTCTTATGCTCGGTCACCGACACCAGCACAGAGCTTATCTGTGTTTTACTTTATCCTTTCAATGGTACATATAACATATATAATGCCGAGCAGGTTGGTTGTTCATTCTCCCTAGAAAACCAACCCCATCGTCACAACCACCACTACTATACCACTATATGATGATCATCCCCCCACACATACACAGAACAAGAGAACAAAATCACCTACAAGCATAGTCTCAACTTATTCTAGAGTAAAAAGGCACATATTCATGCAAGAGCCAAAAGTGGACCCCCAGGTGTATAGAGTGTAGATAGATATTTTAATGTGCCTTTAACTATAAACTAACCTGTCGACGATATACAGTGAAATGATATAGGTGTACAGAATACAGAATATATCAGCGTGTTTTAACATTTAATTCCGAGACTATGCATGTGTATTTCGCTAGGGCAGATACATAAATACATACTACGGTATACTTATGTGAAAATCTTCTCTATGTATCTACATTATGCACTTGAATTGCATTCAACAATCCTAACCAAGATACCCTTTATACCGTGTAACTTGCATACTGCATATGTATACATACATATTGTGTACAACCTCAACACATGATGAATACGAGCATGTATATCGAATGTACATACCTGTATATTGTGTAAGTGTTGCTCAACTTTTAGAGTTGATGGTTGCAGTGCATACAAGTCTCGGTACTAAATAGTATCCATCTTCCGTGCACTACAGAGCTTAGGTATACGTGT
>JAQIVE010002054.1:0-21508 GCA_034698285.1 Sminthurinus bimaculatus | reverse complement strand
GTATTAAAAAGAAACAGTTTTTCTCTCTTTTAGACAAACGTAATCGTCCGAGAAAAATCCCAAAATATGACCTATGTATACTTGTATGCATTATACAGTCTCTCGTTCTTCCTCTCGCCATTTTCTTGCTCGCTCACAATGCATTATGCCGAAGACACTGAGAGCTGTACAATGTTACTGTGCCGACATGGGTGAAAAGCAATAGCGGTGGCAGCAACGTATTAAAAGCCCCGAGCTAATTCATTTTCTATTGCAAAATGTCATTTCTAAAAGGTTCTTCTTCCGCTCTTCCTCCCAACTTTACGTCTTCAATATATAATACAAGTATTAGCCTCGTCTTCGCTCCCCGCCTCTCACACCTATTGTTTTTTCGTTTATCTTAAGAGGAGAATAAAGTCGAGCAAACAACTTGGATGGAATGGAAACAAAATAAAACGGAATATTTATAAATGCCTATTACATATTATAATATTGCATGTACATATATATGTATGTATATTATGTATGATGCATACATTATACATACGGTTTACGTCTTGACAATTTCTAACTTTAGTTCATTATATTGTCGCCTCCATTTTTTGAAGAAGCCTTAAAATTTTTCTTCACATAATTAAGTTTTCACTTCAATTTTCTGCTCCTCTCTTGTATACATATACTTTCTCCCTTAAATGTCCCCTCCTACTCATTCCATTTACGTTGTGTTTGGTGGATAGAAAAAGGACTGGATGTTAACTTATTAAGTTTTGTTAATCAAATCTCCGAGCTATTATTATTATCATCCATGGAACAACTTTTCACGTGAACAGGTCGAAATGAAAAGGAGAAGACGCCAACGAATATAATTATGAATAGTTAATAATAATGCAATAATTTTCTACGACTTCATTTTCTCGCCTTTTTCATCATTAAGTCATATATACATAGTAGCAGCCTTCAAAAAATCTTCTATCGTCAACTTTTGAACCACTAACATTTTTTACATTTTAACCCCAATTACGAAAATTAATACCAAAAGTTAATACTTTACAACAAAATACGTTTACAAAACGAAAGAAAAGAATAATATTACTACGACTCAAATTTAATCATATCTCACAATAATAATATCAACAATGTGTGTATACTTTAAAATTCTGTCGCAGTTTTCCTGCTAAATATAATTCCAATTTTTACAATTACTAGTAATCTACAGTCTGTAATGTATAAAGTTTTTTCCCTTTTTTCAATTTCAACAGTCGAAGTATCAACATCACCCAAAAAAAACGGTTACCTTCTCACAATGCAAAATATTGTAAAGCCAACAGAAAGACTAACGCAAACTTACACATTCAAAAATCTACTACTGGTTCTTGAACGGAGTAATAGAAAATTGAATAGTGACTACGGAACTGTTCCATTGATAGATTGTAGGGAAATCGGGCCAGACAATAGGAAGCCATCGTTTATCAGTTTATATTGCATTGACATGATGCCATCTTCCAGTTAATTGAGAATGTTTATAAATCCAGTTCTATAATTTGACCATAAAGATTTTCTATCACAGTAAACATTGCACCTTGTTTCCACCGTGTATTGTGTATTGTATTTGTGATGGAGATAACCCATGCATAAAATTTTCAATTCACATATACACATGTACGGCTTTGAGACACGATGTAAATATTGTGTACATGCACAGTGGATACAGATTTTAATAAAACTAACGCACCAAGATTCCAAATAAAAGTCTTTTGTCATCCTCCCCGGATCACAGGAATTTCTTGTTTTCACAACACAACACAATGCAATAAGGTACGTCATTATATCCTTATGGCAAAATAAGTTTGTTTTGCAAAAGTTTCTTTAGGGTCGGATTTAAGTTTGGCCAACATTTTTGCTCTGTGGACAAACAACAACTTTTTATCATGACATTTCGCAATGCATAATACATACACCCAAACACGAATAGGATTTAAAATTTAGATTAAAAAATACAACGGAACAGCCTTCATCTCCTGTCGATGCTTTGTATTGTACATCTTTGTGAATTTGAATTTGTACCCCGTCAGAGAAAATCCTATATAAAGATAAAATCCTTTCTAGTACTCTAATAAAATACATATCGACACATATTTTTGAGTTGGCATGTCTTTTCTCTATATCGTGTGTAAGTGTGTACAATGTACAATGAGGATGTTTCTCCGTCTCCAGTTAGTCTCCTTGATGTTCTCACTGTTCAATAAGTATCACACTCTCAAAACACCTCATCTATACACGCCTATTGCCTATGTATACGAATTTAAGATAATGTATACATATCAACTAACTTCCTCTTACATGCAAGAGGGAAAAAATCCCAAATCGGATTTCTTACACCAAAAGTTCACAAAGTTTTTCCTCCTTTTACCTCAGTTTCAGCTATATATGTTCTGTATTTATATATATCGGTGACTCTGATTCGAGCCATGTACACAAAGTATTCACTACGAATTTCCCCGTTCTCTTCTCACTTTCCCCTTACAACTCACACATACACATGTGCATACACTCGCACTTACTCCTATAAACCAAATGCACATACATACAGGCATACGAGATTTCTCATTCTTTAGCCTGTGTTAGTGCAAATATCACAACTCTCTTTTCTTCTTCTCGTCCCCCTATTTTGTTCATTCATCCTTTGCTATGTCTTTACGCGCTATACATCCATATCCACATCTCAATCCTCCTCCTCCTCCTCCTCCTACTTCTGCTATTTCTTTGTCTTGGTCACAAGTCGGTCGGCATTACTTTGCCTAGACAATCTTTCCTTGTATTCACGCTCTCATATATTACCTATAAAGAAAGACACAATGCCTTGAAGACTTTATTTTACATTCTTTTTTCCTCGTCTTTGACAAAAATAGAGAAAAGCTCAAAGACTAAACCAAATAACCAAAGGAAAAGAAATGGAGGAGAAGGAATACGAACACGAACACGAATACGAAGTGCAAGAGGAGAACACGAGAGAAAAGAAAGATAGCGTGAGACGAAGAAGATGTAGAAGACAAAAAACGAGTCACAATACTTGGACTAAAAGATTCGATTCTTCGTATTACTGAAAAAAAGCGGAGAAATGGGACTATTCTGAAAACTGATCCTCCAGAAACTAAGGAGGAAAACAAGGGAGAAAGTGAACGAGAGCGAAACACATACGTATAGATACACGATCGCTGTGTAGAAGTATATATGTACATTGGAGAAAGTCCGAGTCAGCCAATATTAAATGAAAAGTCTTGGGTTACACAAGACCAGATTTCACTTCTCTCAAAGTCCTCAATGCTCTATAACATTCACGTAAAAAGGTAAGAAACAGACAAAGAAAGTAAGCGAGAGGGTGAGGAATGTGTGATGCACAATCACATTCCCTTTCGCAGAAAATCACTAGCCGACTTTATATAGATAAAAAATACAAAGAACTCAAAAGCAAAATAAGTTCCACCGCCCTTTGAAAAATAGGATGAAACGAAACTACATACTTTTACGCCCAAGTTTTCTTGCGTTGAGCATTTCTCTAAATAAGTAGGCATACCTAGTGTGTACTAGTACACGCGAGGAAGAACTGTGTATAAATATATGTGCATTTTACCATTGGAAGCACATTATTTTCACTATGATAATAATAATAATAATAATAACCGTAAGTAAATTCGTGCATATACATATAAACGAAAATTGGAATCTTCAATGTTTGAAATGCAAATCTCGATAATTGGATCCAACCACTTTTGCCCTTGTTCGGTAGTTTTTTTTCTGCTTTTCAACATAACAAGGACATACGATTATACCTCACGTGTCTGTAGTCTGTACTCCGTACGTAGTACGTATACACGGCCATTAGGATAACAACTACCACGTTTGACCTTTTGCCCGGCAGGAGTACGATTTCAATTCAATATGTTGTGCTATTTTACTTTACCTTACGACTTGAGGTAAAAAGAACGAGCAAGATTCCAATTTTTACAACGAAATAACGTCATGAACTTTTACTTTTGCCGAGTATATATTTTTTACATACATACAGGCACAGTGCACAGTACGTCTATCTTAATAATAAGCAGATTTACCATTTGAGTACATACTTGATTGATTGTCTAGTGAGTTTGTGGATTCATTGTATTGCCTTTCTTCCTCCCATTTCAATTCCCAAACGACGTGGCGTTAACTTTGAGCTTTCTTTGTTTTCAACTTGAAATGGGGGATTTTTGTAAAAAAAAATTGAAAATCTTTGTACTTTGTTTTCTTTCCTGCCAACTCTGCCAACCAATGCTTTTACTTTTTTTTCAAAAGCCTTGCAATTTTTCAAACTGGTGATCGATGAAAAAGAAAAAGAGCAAATTACGTAGCGTCAAAAGTTGGCGAGTATTTGAAAAACTCTAATATAATTTTTATGTACTGTCGATGCCGAGCCCCAATATTACTACCCAAACGAAGAAATATACTGGAAATTCCTGGAAATAAAAAATAAAAATGCACCTTAGTATACGTATACCTGATTCTTCGGTTGTATAGTTTATTATAAATCGGGTAGCTATTAAAATATATTTGGATGCACTCGGTGCTATATAGTACAATCCCTTTCTGAGCCTGATTTCTTTGATGGCACAATAGGCCCAGTAAACCCGAGAGACATGCGATATTTTCCGGCCGTTTGTGTATAATGTAACTATAATTGAAAATAAACAATCTATCTCGCATCTTGGATGATCTTCCGCCAGTATTATCAATTACGAAAATACATGTAAGACATACAACAGGCATCACAATAAAAATAATGCTGTGTATAATGGGTAATGGGAATATCATGGCTGGAAAACAAAACAAAAGATAAATATTTCAGCAGCCCAACCAACGACTCGATTCAAATCAAACATGTTTTCCACATCTTAAAAAAACATACTTAAGCCAACATCTCAATCCTATACATAGTTACATCAGCCTCCTACTCTCACCATACTCTTATTCAGCCTAATATACCTATCATGCATATACGTAAACGTATTTCAAATTTAGCAGAAAGAATTCTCCTTAACTTCCATTATTCTCTAGAAACCCCAAAACGTGTATCCATACATATTACATACGTATGTATGTATATACATATAAAGAGCACGGCTCCACTTTGTTTGTGCACACGTTGGTCGAAATTTTTCTCCTTTACATTCACGACGGCTCACGGAACGAAAAGAAAAGGAAAAGTAAATACTAACATTCCATTTACCACATTTTCCCCACCGCTTTGAATCATATTTAATTCACATGTGGCACGTTTATTTGTATATTATTATGTAACATAAGGCATATTATACACAATCCAAATCTAAGAATATCGTGCATATGTCGTTTGTTGAATGCCTACACACATGTAAGTATACGATAGGATGGAACCTTGAATCTTGAGCAAGTTCAACAAATTACACCATTATTTTTACGTTTATCTCCTTAAATTTTGTCTCTAGACCTCCTACTCCTCCGGCTCATTACTTTCATAAGTACATAGTTCCTGTACATATTATTATTTTTGTTTGTTTTCTCAAGCCCATTATCATTCTCGCCGTGGTGCTCCGTCCACATTCTTTCTCTCATTTCTTTAGAATAGAAAGCTCCTTCCATTTCCCTCCATGGTCTTATATTCCATTTGGGTTCCATGTGCACATTTTAAACGCAGGCAGAGGAGAAAGGAAATTCTCGAGAAAAAGTAAAAATGCCGTGGCAGTGTACTAGACATCTTTCATCTCGTTTCTCCAGTGTCATCCTCCTACTTCATACGCATTTCGTTTTCTTGCTTTGTTACCCACACATACTCACACACGATGTGCAAACGCTCCATGAATCCTAAATCATAAAGCTTAAATTATTCAGCGCAGGAAAGCACTATATATAACCCGACAATGCTTCGTACTTATCTGTAATATATTATAGCACCCATGCACACAAACATGGAGTACATATGAATCATGTCAAGTGACAAGTTCCATAGATACATGTTGAGCCGTAATTTGCATTCACAGTTTGAGAAATCATGACAAGTAACCACACCTCCGCCTCTTCTCTTGTGTGCCTTGTCTTCCTTTAGTCCACAGAGATACATATCATAATTATCGTCTCCACCATTATTTCATTTACATGTACGACTAACGAATACAATTTACAAAAACAACATGATATGAAACATTAGTAATAGACTCAATTGAAAACATATTAAGTAGGCCACAAAACAGTTGTAGATTGTACACAAAAACACACCTCCAAATCGATTACCCGTCATCACAAACACTGCACATTCGACCTTCCCTTTCTAGTGACTAGTTTCAAAAATGCTTGAATTTTAAAAAGTTTTGTTCTATTTCTAAAAGCTACCATATTATACCCAAATGATCTGAATCCGTCACTATTCGGTACTTATCAACGAGTTTGCATGTAAAATTCATGGAATCTTTTCCCCACTAGAAAGGTGACCATGTAAGTCAAGAGACTAACGGTGAAAGCGTTAGGTCAAAAACCCTAAAAAATCAACCAAAAGGAGAGATTTTTTACCTCTCTATGGAAAACCGGGAAATTATTGAACTAGTTGCTGGTACACTAAAAATTACGGAATAAAATTTTCTGAACAGCTTTTGTATAAAAATAAAAAAGTCGGAGGTCTACGGTCTTGTCTTTTCCAAAAAATGTACACGGTAGGAAGGTCTATACATTATAAATGTTATTTATTTGTTATATGTACATTAGAAAGGGACATTTTGTCCAGCTGTTATGCTGTTATGTACATGCATCTGTAATCATGGTTACAATCACATTATTATTTATTAGTACAGTACGACTCCTTTGCCCTGTTCTCCCAAAGCAATAATAATCATCACCAGCATATAATCATCATAAACAGAACTCTCTACATCTGGCTAATACATGCATAATTAATTTTCTCACCATAATTAACATCACATGGAGAGACAATGACATATATCGACACAAAGGTTGCTAGCTTTTTATTTGGTCAGTTATGCTTTTTACAATTTCATCAAATTAATACAGATTGTGTATAGCCCTGTTTGTATGTACATAGTGTACAAAATGAAGGTTCTCATGATGTTATTTTTAGTTGTGTGATCCTAACGTATCCTAGCTTATAAGAAATTCTACTGCAAAAAAGGCTGAATAACAATCTAACAACCACTGTAAATCAATGACAGATTTATATTTGCGTGTATACAAGTACGAAAAATATATGTCATTCAGGTTAGTTGGATCTGCACTTCGCCACATTATTCTATATACTTATTAAGTATGCGTATCATCACTATAAACATTACGCGTATTTTGACAACCTTCAATCCATCAAGAAATAACAGAGACAAAATCAATGCACAATGATTACTATGAACTCTACGATTTTGGACAGAATTGCCTGATGGCGATAATTTTACTAAAGAATCAGCAATAATCTTCGATTCCAATTCATTTCAAATATTTTAGTTCCTACTTAAATTAAACCGTAACAACGTTTCCTGTTTCTATCTCCAACAAACTGGCTATATGATATAAATGACAAACTCAACACCAATAATATGTAGATCAAATATGTCTGAATGAATGGCCGGGTTTGTTTAACTTTGTTAACATCGGAATTCATTGCAGACATTCATATAAAAATCTGTCCAGACTGAACAAATTTCACATGTACATAACTATATTATAAGATTTTAGCATAGTTTATATCACATATTTTGAATCCAGTGATCTATGAACCTTATACACATTTTTGTTTCTTTACACTTGAACGTCAAGGATGAATACCAATCTTAGACGTACGTAATGCATATAAACATGTAAGTAGGTATAGATATATTTAGAGTGTAGAAATAGTTGACATGCACACGTCATTACATCATCCTCAAATGGTAAAGGAAAAGAAGATGAAATACTTACAAAGTGTGAATGACGCTCTACAGGCCGTCCGTCAACATGCCTATTCACTGAAAGTACTGTCAAGAGTTCCTGCAGGTTAACCCCAAACGTTGTTCTTGCTCTGGCACTCACTTGAACTAAAACTATCAAAACGGGACACATCCTTCGTTTTTTCCGTTTGAAGGGAGAAACTCTTCTTTCGACAATGCTTTTTATTATCAAAGTTCGGAAAACAGTCTATTCGCATAGTTTGTAGTTTTCAAACAATGTGGCAAATAAAAGAAGAAACAAATCACACTTGTTTTATGGAATGAATTTCATTGTATGTATGACAGTATTATGGAAACCACAGAGATATAATCCTGTATTTTCTATTATCTTGCAACGTGAAATGGATACCCAGTCCAATTCTACACGGTGGGGCCGAAAGAAACCGATCCATTCACACTTTTCCCTATACTGAGAATCCATAAAAATTCAGCAAAAATTTGCTAGTCAGGCGTCAGACTAACTAACCCAACAGTCCATTATTATCAGCATTGATAAGCATTAAGCATATTATCTATATCGTGTAGCCGACACATGTATGAACCGTGTATATTTATGCATCATTCACAAGCATAGTTGGTTTTCTATAATATGTATATTATACACTCTTTTTAGTCTTGCGGGTTGTAGAATAGAATGTAATATATTATTACTGTCCTTAACACAAACAAAGTCAAATTTCAAGTTGATTCTGTCTTTCTTGGCGCTTGCAATTTGGATTCCATTCAGAAAATACGGATATTATTGTATGTAAATTTGGATCTCATATCAATTCCACATTCCAAAATATGCAATCACGTAGGAGAAGAGGACGGTCACATCACAATTTAATCAGGAAATGAATGAGCTTTTATTGGCGAGCGAGGGTAGTGAAAGAAGGAGAAAAAATAGTAGAGAAAAAATCGATAAATCTTGTTTTCCCTCTATTTTCCCTTTTGTTTTTCGGCCGCAGGAAACCCACGACTAAAGACGCACAAAAACACATTGAAGGTTGACAAACGGAACAGTATGTTTGTCTTCGACTAAAGATAGAGAGAAAGAGAGGGAGGAATAGAAACAAACTTGAAAGAGAATAATAATGTAGAACAAAAGTAAATGCATGAGATATATATTCCTCAGAGGATTTTTCTCCAATTTCTTCTCTTTCCCCAGTTCTTAACACTCGCAAAAACTCAAACTGAACCGCATACGAGTACGAGTATTGAGAAATTTTGTTTGAAACAAGGAAGGAGGTCTCATCATTCTCTCTACTCGGCTCACTCCGAGAAGATATGTGACGGCTGTGAGATACAAGGAGGATGCTTTTTGCCAAAAAAGTGCGAGGAAAGAGAGCAGTACTGTACAAACGAGAAAAACAAAGCATATAAAGATAAACATTTAACTTTCTTCTTTTTCTTACTCTTGCTCCCACCCTTAACATTTCATGCTGCAGCGGATTGAATAGATATACATAGATACATACAATATACAGAACGGAATACGGATAGCTATATATTTTTATGCATCATCTTTTCATCAGAAGAAATATTTTCATACAACATTATATTGTACATAGAATGGCGACAGTACATTCACATTCACTCACACAACTAATGTGTACATATATAGAAGTACCAAGTACAGATGCATAATATAATTTTTTAGAAAACTAGCGCCTACCCTTTCCCCTTTTATATATGCATACGGTCATCATAAAAATGTTTTATGTAGATAAGGAGTACTTTGTTTTCCTCATAAAATTCCACAATTTTTTCCCAATATTCACAACTCAACTGACACCCGTCCCTCGTCTCATTCATCATATTATACTAGTTCACAACTTGTATACGTAGGCCGTCCGTCTTTTTGTAATCGACTCCTTGTGTCAGGGCCTTGTCTTCAAAGGAATTATTAAGGGATGTTATTTAGAGAAAGTCAGTAAGTTATTTATCGGTCAATATTACTAAAGTTTATTCCGATAGAAGCGATCACGCTACTATCAACTATTGATTTTATGATTTTGAGTAACGATTAACGATACAGCACGAAAGTGTGTACGAGTTTTATAAAGTTACATTATTGAACAGACAATGTTTCAAGTTTCTAATTACATAAACCTTTTGCCGCTGGTTCAAACTTTGAACTTTGAGTAAAAGGTGTCTACTATACATCCATTCTGTCTTCAGTCATTTATTGCAAAGTCTTTTCGAACAACCTCCGTAAATATGTTTCCATTTTTTGTACAGTGGATCTTCAACTTTTTTATATTTTGACTGAAATGGAATATGAAATACGCTTTCGTCATTCGCATGAACGTTATATCAAAATAAAAATCTACGAATATAAATGTATACCTATATGTACAATGTACATGTATTACATGTGGAATACAAACTGTGCATCATATTTAAAAAAGGAGCATATTTCCTTTGTTCATTGTTCTGTACTTACGTCGTCCTTAAAAATTCTTGCTTTTACGTTCACATTCTACATTCACTGTCAAAGTCTTATCTTTTATCATGGAATCGGAATATGAAATCCGCATAAAATCAAAAGAGATAGTAAAAGAGGCAACTTTTACAAGCTGCCGGTTGTCTGGCTGTACATATTTATATATATCACGTATCTTACTTCAACATGAGTTTCATGTATATGCAACAGAAATGTACAATATATTGCGTTCACGTTTTACTGACGTCTGCCATATTCAATGTTTTCCCTTTTTGGCCGAGTTTTTATTTTATATAATTTTATTTTTATATTTTGCAATATTTGTATATATGTGTGGTGTGTACTTATTATTATAATGCATTTCCATAATGCATTATGCATGGGTATACATGCGTGAATGTATAAACTGGCAGAGTTTCAGAAGAAAAATTGACTTGAGCCCTTCTTAGAGTCTTATAGAGAGATAGATAACAAAAAGTCAAAACGTTGAACGTAAAATTTTACATCACAGGCATAATTTTCAAGATGTCTTAAGACGTTCACATCAGTGTTACGATAGTTGCGCATTCTTTATACACACATATATCAGTTGTTTTGCATCTTTCCCAACAACAAATATCTACATATGTATTTTCAGTGCAAGGAAGAACTGCCATAAGTAAGTTTTAAAGGGTAACGTATGTATATTATATATACAAAGCACAGGGATAACACATAAAGTATGTGGTATCAAATAGATTATTTGCTCAATTTTCGGAATTACTCGGCTGAGAGATGAAATAGAAATTTACAAATCATTTATACTTGTTTATCCATGCTAGATGGATAAACGAGGGAAGCTCATCTCACCATTTCCCCATGCTACATACTGACTAACACTTTTCACCTCATATAATATAGGTACTCACACTCAAACTCTTTCCCCTTACGCTCCAATCTCCAACCAACAAACACATAACACATCTAGGTGCTGATGTTGAGAAGAGGAAGAGAGGGTCACATCTTTATATACATACATATATCTACTGATTTACGTGCAGTCATGTCCTAGTTAATCTTCCACTTTACTTGAGCTACAAATGCGTTTACTTTGGTTTTCACACGAGGTTACCAACAACTCTGGGTACGTTTCAGGAGAAAAGAGATGGAGAGAGATAGATAGATAGAAGTCTTACTCAATGGTGATCTCTCTTCTTTCTTTCTTTCTCTATCTTTTCCTTTTCCCATTCACTTTATCCCAGCTGTCTCCCTTCATGACCAAATCTCTCGCTCTCTCTTTCTGCTGCCACTTTCAACTGCAACAAAACTCCAAGGTATATATATATGTACATATAAGCCAAATACTTTTATACACACACACACTTGTATGGAAAGTTTTATTCTTCTAGTTGCCCCTAACTACGGCGGCTCTTTTTTTACGAATTTAATAAATGAAAAGTTTAATTTAAAACGGGGAAGACAAAGGGAAAAGTAACACGGCAAGATAATGCTCCATATAGTCCTTGTATGTAGTATGGATACATGTGGCTACCTATCTGCATTACGTATGTATGTATGGTACTTACATCTTTCATTTCCCTTTCATCATATAGATATACATTATACATATACACATGGACATAACTGATTGTGAGAGAAACATGGAGCTTTTAATGAATTTTATCCGCACAGAGTTTAAAGACAAAAGAGTCTTGAATCTTGATCCTTATTACATTATAACTTGTATTTAATATTGTCGCATTCTCTACTCACAACGGAAACTCTTGAGTCTCTTTTTCTCATCTTGTCTCCTGTCTCTTGAACATTTTCATAGCTGGGTTCTTCAATACTGATACAAAAAGTTCTTTATCCTTTATATAATATTGTATGTACAATGTACAATGTCACGATAATACGTAACTATGTGATTCCAATCTAAAGAAGGATTCTTCGACTTATGTATACATGGAAGAATTAGAATTCATACAAAGAACTCCCTCATTCTTCTTCTTCTTCTCGTAACCTTCTTGATACTCTTGGTTTTCGTGAATAGTCTGAAGAAGAAAAAAATTGACGTTGTATCCTGGTATTTTTTTACCTGCATTTACATTTTATATTTTATATTATACACGAGAAAAAAGGAGGAAGTCCAGATGAAAGTTCCAAGTTAACTTCACAGAAGCTAAATTGTATTGAGATACCCTGATGCAGATGTACACATTATAAATTATAATGTACGAAAAGTTGGAATATAACCCGAAAGCCGTGTTTGTACTTGCGCGACAAGAAAAAAACCCATTTCTTTTTTGTTCTTATTTTTTGCCTAGAACGTCAGCCAAAGCTATTGTAATATAGAATTTCGTTCTTTATTCACGAAAAATAGAACATTCCTTTTCTACATAGCTGATGCTATACATTTTAATTAATGACCAAAAGATTAATTTCAACGTCTGTGGGGAAAGAAAGAGAATTCAGTGGGGCAAAAAGGAGACTCGGTCTACAACTTCCCTTTCTTTATACTATACGCTGAAGTGAAAGAAGGCGATATACATAGAAGAGGGGAAAGCTCACAAAAAATAATAACCATAAGCCTCTTCTTCCTCGCACATCTTTTACACACTGTACATACTATATATTACCATACTATCTACATTAGACTGATAATCGAATCGGACTTTGGTGAAAAGTTGGAGCCCTTGCACAAAATATTATGTATTCCTTTTTGGCAAGCTACCCTAAAAATGTCTTTCAAATCGGTTAAGATTTATAAATCGTGTTTCAATGTCAAACTCACATGAGATGGTATACATACATATAACGCCGTTACTTTGAGCCCGAAATCGGACTATGTGCTGTGTCTCTCTACTACCTAATATACAAGCCAAGCTTCAACTTTTCACAAATCCCCAATTTTTTGGCATTCGAATGTACATATTACACTATGCTTTTTTCTTGGCGTTACAAAATTCACACAATACTTCTTTCCGACGATAATGAAAAAGTATCCTTATCTTTACAGTTATTTTTTGCTCGTTAATTAATGTGGTCGTACATACTCATAAATATTATGCAAATATGTTTTCATTTTCACTAATTACAAAGTACTCATATAAAGTCAAGATGCTTCATTTCTTTTGTCCCCATTTTGTATTAAAACATTTCTAAAGAATCATTGAATGTATCATCGTACATTGTACACTGTACACTGTACACATATGTATACACAGAAACATGACATACGATGAAAGTCAAAGCTACAAAAAAAATCCAAAAAGATAAAAAATAATCTGAGTGATAGCATTCCTTTGTTTTAACTGCATGGATTTAACAGTAAAAATTTTGAACTAGGTACATAATATGTATATACAATTTTTTTATGTTATATGGTTTATGTTCATTCGTACAAGACAAACATGGTTAGTTTTCCATCTGCATTGCAATTAACCCGACGGAAATGGAATTGGAACATACGAAAAAACGGCGAAACTGTTTGGAACCATGTGGGAAATTTCAAAGCTAAACTCCATAAATAGCACTTGTCGTGAGTGCTGAGTGCTGAGATGCACTGAAAAATCCACTTCATTTCCATGTATGCGTATGTATAATGTATATACGTGGATAAAATATATCCAACATGTACATTATGGATCTCTACTGTTCATTCTATGCTATAAAAGATGTAAAGAATATACAACCCAAAAATCAATGTGACTAGGATAGAAGTTCCTTCAAATGTGTTGGAAAAATTGACGGAGAGGACCAAAGGATTCTCTCACGATTCCATCTTATTCAACTCCATACTTTGGGATTTAACTTAGACAGTGCAACAGTGAGAGAAAAAGGAATTTTACATCATGCCTAGTCATTCATGCCCTCGTATGTTATACAATGACATATATGAGTATTGTATAATATACATATATGCAAAGTCAAGTGAATTTCAACTAGTCACAGAAATTCTTCGGCGTCTACATCTTTTTGGTATTGGGGTACATACAAATACGACCATCAGCTGGCGAAACTCTGCATGCATATATGTATGCATAATATACAAAATACCGATCCACACGCTAATACTTAACATTGGAAGACTGAAGCAGATGCAAAAATAAACCTCTTTCGCTAGTCCAAGAAAATGGTCTGTCTTGGAATTACACTAAAACCATTTCTGTACTTGGCTCTATATTCTATATGTGTATGTATATTGTATATTGTATATACTTGCATGTACAACACGAAAGAATATTTTACAACAAATTTCCGCTCTCCACTCGCCACTAAAGTTCTCTGTATAGAGTAGCGGATAGTTAAATATATAAGAGCTAGAAGAAGAAGATGAGCCAGTGTATTACTTGGGCCTGGACTGTAATGCAATAAAAACTAACGTAAAGTAACTCGTTACCCTACTACGACGAGCCATGGATTTGAAAGAACGAGAAAGAAAGCTACTAGTACGAAACTGAATGACTGACTGACGAAAGATGAAAGGAAAGTTCAACAACTGTCTTGAACTTGAAATTATATTACTTGTATTAAACTGACTCACCATTATATACCCTTCCAGTCATTTGCTTATTGTACCAATGAAAAACACTTTGATTTCCTTACAGCGAGGAAAGTCTTATGAGTCGTTGTAATGTCAGTAGTTATACACATTTAAGTTTATGTTTGCATACATATACGCATATAGATGAACTTACTTATTCACTTTATTCGATTTCAATGGCAGAATGTGAGTGTGAGACTACGAGATGAAAGTCAAGGAGAAAGCCAGGATCAAGAGAGAGAGAGAGAGAATGAGAGAGATTGTATGCGGGAGAAGAAATGAAAATAGTCTGGAAAGTCCTTTAGGCTTTAGGCACAACGGCACGTAAACTATTACATGTCGCAATATCAAGTATAAAATCAAGTTTAAGATTACAATATAATTAACTGTTGACTCAGCTGAGCATTGAGGGTCTTGGACTATGGATAGTTGTCCAAGTCAAAGTAGGAATTAGTTAAAACTGTAGAGTTACTTATAAACATTATACTGGTACGACTCTAGCTCCTTTACAGTTGAAAACATTCGACAACTTCAGACACACATTTGGCTTGATGAAACCTTTTGATTTCTGAAAGTTTTACTTTCAAAAAATTAGATTAAGAAAAAAGGACTCATTTTATTTCATCTTCTTCTGTACGATAACATGTACAATGTACAGTGTAGGTACATGGCAAATAATCCTATAATCATTATTGTGTGTATTAAAGAAATAACCTTCCTTTGCCAAAAAAGACTGCCATCGAAAAAATTAGCATGTTTTTCGTACTTCAAGTCATGTATATATAGCAACTTGTTCCTAATCATTTTTATTATTTCACCCTTTTTTCTGTAGACGGGGGAAAGGGTAAAGAATCACTGGATCGTAGTATTCCATAATGAAATAAACGAAGTAAATGATGAAACGGCGGAGGGGAAATGAGACGACTGCCATTCAATAATAGGGATAGACAAAACACATTCCTAGCGTATAATCTCTCTCTCTAGAAAGTTACACAAATCTCGTGTACTTATAGTTGGGAGAAAACTAATGCTACTTGTGTACAGTGTACTAGAAAGATAGAGGCGGCGAAGAAATAAAAGGGAAGAGTCTAATGCAAGGCCATGGCGGCAAATCGGGCATCATTTTTCATTAAAAGAAATTAGAAAAGAAACTCGCAGTAATAAGATCTAATAAAAAGACAACAAAAATGTAAGAGAGGGAAAAGGAAAGGGACTATCAGTTAGAGTATACAATCAACACAATCTAGTTGTATCAACTTGGTAATGGAGAGAGGAGAGAGTAAAATATAAAAAAAGTTTCATGACAGATAATAAGCAATAAGCAATTGTTTATACATCATGCAGAGCTACACATAGCTATGTATACGAGATCCATATACGAGTTAACATGTAATACGTAAATATTAATGAGCACATACGTGCCACGGGTTCTTAGCCGTATACACATACATACATGCAACGGAGGAGCAAAATGTTTAAAAAAAATGTATTGTTGATCATATTGGCTAACTCATTTAAAAAAATTAAAGTTGAAAAACATGAAAATTACAGTTGTTCGGACTTGAAAACTTTGGAAGGACTCGCTATACGCCAAGGGTCATTTTTTCCAAAACCAAGTATTGTTAGTAAACTAAGAACAATAAAAATTGAAACTGTTTTTAAAATTCTTCGTCGCTCACTAACATGCACTTCGATATCTAGTGCTAAGAACCCATTATACATATGTACACATGTAAAAGTCATCTGCAGCTCATAATATCTTTCCGATATACATCATATTTTATCACAGAATCGTATAGATTGTTCCTTGGCAATAAATATATTACAATATGTATGTACCTACCAATAGGAACAACAGGAGCAAGTACTAGAAATAACCTTTAGGTCAAAAGTATCAGCAGTAAGAATTATTATACAGTGATCATGCAGCTCTTACCACGTGCAATTTTTTATAAATATCGCATAGCATATAATATACCATATGTATAATGTAGATATACCTAATGATACTTAATGTACATATATTTTCCTTAGGCAATGTTTATTTCCTTTTCTACAGGAAAAATACTCGGAATTTATTATTATGGACGACCATTATATGCGATTACATAACATTTATATCATATAACAACAGAAATGATACTTATCTTAATAAGTGGTAATTGCCAATTCTCTTCAATAAAATTTATTAACGGTTCACTACTTATTACTCCAAGCTCAGAAGTAAGTACCCAAAACTATTAAATATGTGGCAAAAGAGTTGAAAAAGTATCGCTAAAGCATTAGCACTGACATTTTTTAATCAAGGGCAATACCACACAGCATATACACTTTTTAATAACTACTTAATCAGAACCAAACGCGTCGACCTTTAACCCATTGATTGCGTATATTATAGCACAATATACAAGATCATTGCCATCTATGCAATGCAGATTACATGTATACATACAAAACAAATTAGTCTTTAGAATTATTACTTAATATTTATGCATAAATCGTTGTTATATCTTAGTTTATGGATTTACCAACATTCTAATCGTTTCCCTAGGTATCCATAAAAGTAGCATATAAGCAAGGCTAATCAGACTAGATGAACAGGAACTATGAATGGAAATTCTTTACGCATTGAAGTAAACATTAAATTGAGTAAACTTTAAACAAAATCATACAATAGTTACAGAGTAAATGTACATTAATTCTTCCGAATTGGAAGTTCCAATAACATAATAACTAGAGGCCTGTGGCCCTCAAGGGCCATTGTGATGAAACTACTGAACCGATTTGTTTTGATGAAATAATTGAAGAATAGTATCTGTATAAATACATTTAAAAGTAGTTGTATTTATACAGACACTTTCCTTCTCTGTGCTGAAACTAAGCCAGCAAAAGACGTTTATGAGAAATACAAATAGCAAACACACGCTTTTTTTTCTTCAATTGGATCATTTATCCAGGAACTAACAACGACAATGTCATTGTTTTATTGTTTTTTCATAATTAATAAATAAAATTACTAATGGTGAAACGGCCATTAGTACTTACACTCTATTTATATGAGAATGGACTAAGAGACAGGGGGCCGAGTCGCGTGCGTAATATAAATCTCACCCTTTATATATTCTGCTTAAATTTTTGCTGTCTGTCTGTGCGTCCGTCGGTGTGTCTGTTAACAAAATTCATCGTGGAGACACGGGCAAGTGTGGGAAATCCATTTCAGGGCATTCTGAAACTTTTTCAAAAAATTTTTCCAAGGGTCCCCCTCCCCCCATTTTTTTGACAAAGTTTTTTTCGAAAAAAAGTAAAAGTCTTAGAATTCTCTGAAACGCATTTTGAGCATAAAATCAAGTCAAAATTTTGAGTTTTGTCCACAAAATTTTTCACCATCTCACCCCTTTATATATTCTACTTAAATTTTTGCTGTCTGTCTGTGCGTCCGTCGGTGTGTCTGTTAACAAAACTCATCGTAGAGACACGGGCAAGTGTGGGAAATCCATTTCAGAGCATTCTGAAACTTTTTTTACCCACCCACCCCCTGTCTTTTTGGATGATATGAATCGTGGCTTGTTTTGTTTGAATAAGTGGCGTTGAAGTTCTGACATCGATTATTGTTAAATTTTGCTGTTTCTGTTATTTGTTCCATATTAGAGTATTTTCGGGGTTTCCGCAGGCGTTTTGTGATTAGGGATTGTGTCCTTTGATTCAGTGTTCAGTGGCTACTTTTTAATTCCACCTGACTACTGTATTGATGATTTTGCATTTAAAAACCGGACTATATTTGGCAAGGCATTTTGGTAGAACATTTTTTTCGAACAGATAATTAAGACAGATTGACAGTAAAAGTGAACGCAGACCTTAGCGCGCCGTGGCGCGCCAACCTATCTAGTATATTATATGTAGCATAACCAAATATTCTCTTTTATTTGGTATGTACATGATATTTCGTATTTATAAAAAGTCCATATTTCCATAAAGCTTACCTTCAATAAAGAATTATTTTTAGGTGCTGGAAATGTCAAATTTTTAATGGCGCCACCGGTACTAGCATTTAAGCTTGTAGATGTCTTCCTTCTTGACGCTTCTCTGATTTGCCTCTGAGCAATAGGATTCGTTGGTTTTGTCATTTCGTCCAAGTTTCTATTTGTCTATAATATTATAATGACGGAAAACGAAAGATATTTCACATGTAAACACACAAAAAGGATAGAATCTGTAATAGAATCTGTAATGTAACGCAAGTTATAATGACTGATGCCCCAACAAGAACCAGCCCAACAACCAACGCTAGGTTGCCATGATACTTGTGGGCACATGCAATTATTTCTAAGAAAAATTATGTGGCAAATAGTAACTCCAGCTAAAGATACTACATTTTTTAGAATCACAACAACAATAAACAATGTTAAATTAGTAAACTATAATAAATGCTATAGATAATACAAAAAAATAAAACTTACGATTAAATTGTAGAAAAGCGGGGAATCTTTGTAAGGTGTTGTACCGAAAGGAACTGAACCATTAGTTGTGGTAGAAAAACTAGGTTGCAGACTTGAAGTGTTCAAAGTATTTATGGGATTGCCGAAGAAACTGGATGTATTACTGGGTTGACCCAAACCAGAAAAGCTTGTATTTCCGAATCCAGTGTTTGTAATGCTTCCAAAATTTGTGGTAGTATTAGTTCCAAAGGACGGAAAACCAGTAGTACTAGTGGCTGCACCAGTTGAGCCGAATCCCCCAGTTGATGAAAAATTTAAAGTTGATGCTGATGAAGTTGGATTGGAAAATGAAAAGGTATTTGTAGAACCTAGTAAGTAAAAAAACAACAATGCATGAAAGAAAAATATCAGAAAAACAAAGTTCTATAGCTTATAATATGTAGTTATAGTTAGAAACAAAGTAGTTGCCATGCAGTATTTATTAATAGCATTAATTTATTCGCAACAAATGTGTAAAATAACTAATGCGATAAACATGTTTATGCAGGTGTAATAAAATAGTAAAATTTTTACCAAAAGGTGTGGGTTGAGCCTGCTGCGTTGGAAAACCTCCAAAACTAAAGGGCTTTTGTTGCTGCTGCTGTTGTTGATTGGTATTGGAAAAAATACTACCGGCTGTAGAAGTTCCTCCGAAGGGTGCCTGGCTTGTAGTTGTTCCAAAGGGAGCTGTAGTTCCACCGAAAAGCGTAGGAGGCTTGTTCAAAGTTGTATTTTGGGCAGGGGTATTAAATCCACCAAAGCCAGTTGGTGCTGTTGCTTGCGTTGTTAGAGGTTTCGCACCGAAAATCCCCATATTTGATTGCTTAAATTTTAAATAAAATCATCATTATTGTTAATTATTACATATTCAATCAAAGGTATTGAAAAGCCTGTACGGCAAAAAAGTATATAGAATACAGTCAGTACAGGTTTAGGAACAATTAATTATTATCAGGTAGAAAATATTGTAATAATCCATTGAAGTCCTTACTTGACTAAGTGGTTGTGTAGCCTGTGTTTGCCCAAATCCAAATGAAGATCCTAAACCTCCAGGAGTAGAAACTGGATTGCTGCTAAACAAACTTGTCGGTTGACTTGTTTGTGTGTTAAATGAAAATGGAGTAGTAGTCTGCCCAAACGCAGAAGTTGTAGTGGCACTACTATTGGGAAAAAAGCTAGTTGTCGGTTTTGGTTGATTTAACCCCGAAAATAAACCTAAAGAATATAAAAATATACAAGATAATAATACACAAATTCTAATTACTTTAGTGGATTTATGAATCCTATACTTAAAGAACTCTCTAGTCCACTGCATTGAAGTAAATTACTTCAAATGAACGTAAGTTCAATCAAGCCAATCTTAATCGACAACTGTAAATGGCAAATCATAATTTTGAATTTTCTATAAATTTAAAAAATACAAGCTTCTAATAAGGTATTGTCATGTGATTAAGGATTATTACCCCCTGTTGCTGGTGCCGCTGCTCCAAAAGCAGTTGTAGGCTGTCCAAAGGTTGAAGTTGGTGCACTTTGATTCATAGAAGAAAAAAGTCCGGTTGAAGCAGGTTGACCACCGCCAAAAACATTAGTTTGTGAAGGTCCCTTCTTTCCTAATTGATAATCTTCTAAGCGCAACTCTTCTAAGGATTTATTTTCATACTCCTTCATGCATGTGATACATTGATTTCGTGTACTAATTGGAGAAGCCACACCATTTCTCATCATTGTATCATTTCCAGTTATTGGATTAAATTGGATAGAGGTTCCCGTTGGTTGAGTTTGTGCAACTAAAAATAATGAAAATAATGAATCGTTTATAGTTTATATTATAATCTTCCTGTACAATGAAAATAATAATTGATTATAAATATAGCTGTATCAAAAATTATTTTTTACTATTGTATTTTATTTTACCTGATGCCGAAAAAGGGCTGACATTTGTACTCCCACTAAAGAGACCTCCAGTCCCTGTACCAGGTAGTCTATTTGGTTGCCCAAACATTGTGGAAGGTTGCGACGTGGAACCAAAAATACTCGTAGTAGCAGGTTTTTGTTGATTAAACCCACCACCAAAAATACTAGTTGAAGTTGTTGATGTTTGAGA
>JAQIVE010002053.1:0-21508 GCA_034698285.1 Sminthurinus bimaculatus | reverse complement strand
TGTAGTGTAGTGATACTTACATTATGGAAAGTATAATATTGTACATAGTTCAAAGGGACTATGGAAAATATTATACATTAAAGATAAGAACACTTAAAATATTGTTATACTTAACACAAAACACAAAGAATGAAAAATGAATTCAATTCCAGACAACAAATATTTGAATGAGCATATTCGGCGCGCACTGTGAGACTTTTACAACACTGTGCATCATGGAGTGAAACTTCAATAATAAATATCTCCCAATCTAAGAATACGCGTAAGAGTAGGATTCATAAATTATCTCACATATTAGCTTATTATACTTAATTTTAGCCTTACATTTAGAATTGCATAACATATTAATAATAATGTATTCTATATTATACAGGATTAATGAAGTTGATATTATATATAGCGTATTAACATCATTATAATTTTATCGGACAAAAATAAAAGAGGACTTTTTAGAAAGGTCGAGAAGGGGAAAAAAGTAGTTTTAATGGTAAGAATCTCTTTCCTTTCCTTTTTCGATGGCTTAATAGTCAATCCTTGGTTGTCTCCTTGTCCGTGGAAGTGGTGGTGGAGTTGCGGCGGTGTTACTTGAAGTTCTGGAGGAATTCGGAAGTTCAGCGACGAGTTCTAGTTGAGGATGGTCAATCTCTCTGATTGGTACATCAAGATTACCAGAGAGATCAGGGTTGAGGTTGACGACGGGGAGAATATTCGAGTCGACATTATCCAGGAGAGCTTCTGAGTCAAGTAACACAGTGCCGATGGTAGTGGTGGCAGGAGCGGAAGGGACGACGGAGCTATCCCCAGGGTTTGGCGATAGCTCGGCTGATGAGAGAAATGTCATTTCTCGTTCCTTTAAGGGCGAAGATGGGAGATGTGGAAGTTTCCGAGTTGAGTAGATCCATCCATGGAGACCAATTTGTAGTTGAGGGGTGATAGGACCTTTTCCACTCGAGCAGGGCCTATTTATTTCGGGGAGAATCCGGAGGTGATGCCCTTCAATTTATTTGAGAGCGTGAAGCATTGGATGAGGACGAGATCTCCACCTTTAACGGTCACATCACGGTGATGACGATCAAAATATAGCTTTTGACAAAATTGAGCCTTCTTCATCTTGACTTTGGCATATTCCAGGATTTCAAGGAAGGAGGAGTGAGCATTTTCAATGGCAGCCGGGTCAACTTGTTCTTCTAAGTCTTTGGTGGTGTGAGTGAGTCCAGAAGAGGTGGTGGTGATGGAGCGAGGATATTATCTACTGGCATTTAGAGTTCTCGATTCAGCATCAGTTTTGCAGGAGTAAAACCGGAGCTTTTACTGACGGCAGAGCGGAGAGCAAAGGCAAAATAATCAATATAATCCGACCAACGGTTATGAGCTACATCATGAACGAATGATGAGATCATGGGTTTTAGAGTTCTGTTTCCGTGAAAGTAGCTTGAGGATGGTAAGCGGAAGAGTGGATGAGTTGTGTCCCCCAACGATGACAAAGACTTTTCATCAAGTCTCCTTGGATTTGAGGGGCTCGGTCGGTGGTGAGGGTTGCTGGAAATCCGAACCGACAGAAAACTTGTCTTTCAAGGGCACGGATGATGGCAGGTGCTTTTGAGTTTCTGTGTAGGAATAACTTTACCCACTTTGTAAAGTTACCCACTACGACGAGAATATATTTGTATGGTCCTGGATATGGTCCCATCAAGTCGAGGTAGAGGTTGCACCAGGGGGATGTCACTTCGGATGAGATCAGCAGTCCGCGTGTCTTCTGGTTGTTGTGCCTGTATCTTTGGCAGATACTGCAGTAAGAGATGTAACTTTTGATGGTGGTTCTCATACCATTTCAGTGGACGGATCGTTTCAGACGGTCGAAGGTTTGCTCTACTCCAAGATGTCCGGCAGAAGGAGAATCATGGAAGATTTGAAGAATTGTCGAGTGCAGAGAAGATGGGATTACTGGTAGATATAGAGAGTTTTTGATTTTATAGATGATATTCTCTATAGAGATATAATGTTGAGGGTGAGATGACAATAAGTTGAAAGTGGAAGGGTCGGCAAGTTGAGCGGTTTTCAATTCTTCTTTGGAGAGTTGACAGGTCAGTGAAAGAGAAACGGATGATTTCACCGTTCGACTTTGATCCGGTTTGAGATGAGTGACGGTCATGACTTTTTGGTCGGGGAAATACATATAGTCCGGGTCAAGATCCTTGAATCCTTCAATGTCTTCAAATTTGATGCGGGAGAGGGTATTGGCTAAAGTATTATTTCTCCCTTTTATATAGTTTATCTAAGGAGACAATTTCATGAGGCGGATAGCCCATCTCATGAGCTTTTGAGAATTATTTCTCATTTTTAATAGCCATACCAGTGCTTGATTGTATGTGTGAATGACGAAGCGTTGACCAAGTAGGAATTCTCGGAGCTTGTCAAGGGCTGGTATAATGCTGAGGCATGCCTTCTCGGAGGTGGTATAGTTCAGCCGGACGGAGGGTGCAACTGGAGCAAGCGATGATTCTTTATTTCCCGTTTTGAAATTGAAGAAGAGCAGCTTCTTCTACTTTATCCGATGCATCCGTTTGAAGGAAGAAGGGGAGGGAGTAGTCGGGCATTGCAAGTGTGATGTCTTTGGCGATGTCCTTTTTTAATTGTTGAAATGCTGCCTCCTGTTCCTCCTTCCAGGTAAATTTTGCTGTTGATTTGAGGAGGATGTAAAGAGGAGCAGCCTTGGTGTTGAAGTTGGGGATGAAATCTCGGCACCAGCCGGCAAGGCCAAGGAATCGACGGAGGGACTTCACGTTTGACGGTGAAGGGTGCTTGACGATGGCGTCAACGTGAGCAGGATTTTTCTCCATTCCTGCTTCAGAGATTTGATGGCCCAACAGTTTTAATTTGGTTCTTCCAAACTGGCACTTATCCGAGTTTACGGTCATTCAAGCTTGGTGGAGTCGTTCCAGGACGATTTTGAGGTGACGGAGATGATCAGCGAAGGTATATGACAGATGACGAGGTGATCAATGTAGAAATAGACGAAATCATCGATGATACTCTCTAGGATTTGATTCATGAGGCGTTGGTCAGTGGCTGGAGCGTTGCAGGTTCCAAGCGGAATTACTTCCCACTCATACAATCCTTCCTCAGTGGAGAAGGCGGTAAACTTTTTAGAGGATTCGGCCATCCTCACTTGATTATATCCTTTGAGCATGTCCATGGTTGAAATGTACCGGTCTTTCATGATTCGACGGAGGATGGAGTGGGGGCGGGGGATGGGATAATTATCTTTGACAATTTTCTCGTTCAGCTTTCTTTAATCAACGATGAGACCAAGGGAGCCGTCAGGTTTCATACGCAGTATAACGGGTCACGAGTAGGCTGAGGATGATTTCCGGATAATACCCGCTTGCTCCATTTCTTGAAGCATCGAATGGAGAGCTTTGGCTTTAGCTGGTGGTTGTTTGTACGGTTTTTGTTTAAAGGGGGTATCGTCAGTCCTTTTGATTTGGTGTTCGACGAGGTTTGTTCTTCCTAATTTTCCTCCAAGTACATCATCATATTGAGAGAGAAGATGCTGGTGGTGTTTTTGCTCGTTGTCAGTCATTGCGGTGAGGGAATAGACCAGCAAGTATGTTGACGAATTCCAGTGGGTAGATCTCTAGATGTGAATTTGAGGGTGAAGGAGGCAAAGCTGTTGAGTCTGGAGTCATTACTTCCGACTGCGGTGGGCTAGGTTTCTTTTCCTTGAGAGTGTGAAGTTCAAGCGCTTGTTTTAGCGGGTCCTTCTTAAAGTAATAGGATGAACCCGAGAGATCTATGATGATGCCAGCGGATTTGATAAATTTTACTCCTAGTAAAATATCAGCTGACGAGGACTCAAAGATGAAGAAATCTACAACGTAGTTCCCCATGTTGAGAGTGAAGGGAATTGTGACGACGCCCGTAGGTGAAGTTGAAGAGTTATCGGCCATTTTCATTGGTTTTCCGTGATAGGAGCTGATGAGGGCAGTCAGAGAGGGAAGTTATTAAAGAAATGACGAGCGAATGACGTTTACTTGAGAGCAGGTGGCTAGGAAGGTAAGGTTAGATGATCCGCCCAACTGAATGACGACCACGGGAAGATCGGAGGAGGTTTTGCGGGAGGAGTTGTGATGGAGTCAGAAGATCAACCGGGTTCTTCAGGCTCCCTGCTCGTTTTTTGACTTCTTCTTAAGGTGAAAAAGTGGTTAAAGCGGCAACTTCATTTGAGGACTCCTCGGATTTTACCATGTTGTCGAATAAAATTCGGATATTTTTATTTCTCACGGAAAAACAAAGTTGGAGAGCACCGGTTTGTGATGTTGTTTTGGTTGACATCATCAAGTTATTGATTAAACTGGTTGAAATTGAAATATGAATGCTTTCTTCCTTTTTCCATTCGGTTTAAGATGCCTTAGTGGATTTAATTTTATTATTAGGAAAACTACACTGATGATGAAATAAAATGACGGGTATAATTTTGTTGATGATCAGTCCAATTTTGGGAATAAAAAACAAGGAAGATTAGTTTGTATTATCAACTCCCAAAATACTTACACAACATTATATTATACACTTGAATTTGTATATTATATTACACACACACAACGTAGTAGTAGTATTTATGATTATATAATATATTATATATTGCACTCATGCTTTTTTAATTTTTCCCATGTCTGAATTTTAATGAAGGATGGGGAAAATTGAGAAAACTTTTGAAATCGATATGGTTTGGATTCCTTAAAATTATAATAATTAGCTTTATAGAATTTTAATTAACTGTATAGGACAAAAATAAGGGAAAACTACTTAATTCACCAATTTATGCTTGCGCTGAATTGGACTTGAAAAACTTGAATGATGAACTCATCACAACTCGAATAAGAATGGAATGAAATTGCAGAAATTGTGAATTGACTTTTCTTTCTTTTTCCCAAAGATTCCTAAAGGGAGAGAAAGAGGGCGCTTAGGAAAGGTTACAGACCGGCCGACCTGTTATAATTTTCTTGAGTTTGAAGGAACTTGACTTGTTTCTGTTTTTGAATTTTTAGACTTATTATTATTGGGATTAGAGTTAGTTGTAGTACTACTGGTAGTGGTAGTAGACTTATTTATACTAAGGAAACGGAATCGTTCTTGAAGAAAGGCGAGTAGTTGGTTCCATGTTGGGTAAGCAACATCTGTACCTATTTTTTGCTCCAACTTTTCTTTCGTTGTATCATCCAATTTCTGCAGAACTAAGTATACCAGTAAGGCATCACGATGAGACTCTTCAGGTAATTGAAGTGTGAGAGGGTTGATGAACTGAGTGACTTGGGAAGTTATCGTTTAAAATTGATGACAACTGGGATTCTTTATAGTAGGTAGTTCCTTAAAGAAATTTTCCATCACCTGATACATAATTTGACGCTTGTGAAAGTAAATTCGGATGAGATCATCGTAAGTTGGTTGGTAATGAGCATCTTCTCTTAAAACTGTAGAGAAATGTTTAGCGGCATTCGCTTCTAAACATTTTAATAGAAAGTTGAGTTTATCGAGAGGAGTCCTCAACTTGCGATGACAGACATCAATGTAATAGACGCTAAACTTACTCCACTTGAGTTTCTCACCGGTGAATTTCATTGACAGATTTGCTGGGAGTTCTGAATCTCTTTTTTTAATCATTGCTTGTTCTTCCTTCTTCTTTTTCCTGGATTCAGTAAGGCGTAGCTTGAATCTGGAAAATTGAACTTCCAGCTCTTCGACAGTTTGGACCATAATCTTTATTTGCTCCGTTTCGTTGAGGTCTCCTCTGAATATTCGGCCGAATTCTCTTCTCAAAGTTGTCAACTCAGAGTTGACGTTGCTAAGAGCGGAGCTGAAAGATTCCATCTCACTTGAGGGATCTTGAATTTTTTCAGCATCATCCAATCGACGGTCGAATGCATTGATCATGTCTGAGATCGTGAGGTAGTCAGCACAAGCGTCATCTTGTCGAGCCATGATGATGAATTCAATGGGAATGTGAACTAGGAAATGCGGAAGCTCCTCAATTTCGGGTTGAAAATATTTGTCTTCTACTTGAGGTATTTCCTGGACTAGGAGAGTGCGCTGTTGGGCTTCAGCTTCAGCGTCTACGTCTGCGACAACTATTATGGGGATGACTATTCCTTGGACTACTACAAGTGGCGGTTGTTCAACTTCTTTCTCTTTTTGTTCAGCCTTTGATGAAGTGGAGGTAGAGTAAATAGTGTCGACAATCGTTGAATCTTCACCGTCGGTACTTGTGGAAGGAAAATTGATTGTCTGTCCTTAATGAGTGCGAGACTCAAAATCTTCACCTCGAATTCGGGAATCCTCTAAATTGGATTCAGTCGCGGTGTGAAAGTCTTGTTGAGATTCTTTTGGATTTTTTTTTCTGTTCAGTCCAAGTTCTTTGGCTTCTTCTTGAAGTTCCCAATGAAACTTGAGTTGCTAAGAGAATGTTTCCTTGAATATTTTAAACTCTTTTTCGCGACTCACGGATGTAATTCGTAGTTTCGGCTGAGGGACAAATACTATCGCGATGTCAACTTTCCTACAGACACTTCTAAAGAAATGGTCTGGATACTTCTCACGATAGATATATCCGTCCGGGAAGGAGAAATCTGGATAACTGTGTTCTGTTATACGGACTGTGACTTCAGCTGAACCGCTGGGCCTCCTTTCAATTTAATGATGTAGCAGCACTCCCGCACTGCGCTGGTCACTGAAATCTTGATAAGATCGAGTGGGACGACTAGGACCAGCCTTGGAATTAGGGTTGGAGTTGGGAACTGCAGCTGAATTATTTTGATAGTCCAGGGTGAAGCTTGTTAAGTTAACTTGATGCGATATTTATTTACTTCATATATTACTTAAACTTTACTTTACAGTATTTTTACCATACAGTATTTTTGTGAATTACAACTTAACTTGATTTATGATGGAGAGTAAATAATTTTTTAGTATTTGATAATACTATAATATAATATGCTTTGGAATATTATACTTTACTTGTTACTATTATACAGATGAAGGTTATTTGTAGATAATATTACAGGGTTTACTGGAAACAAGTATGGAAGTTAATTTGACAAGGACTTTGATATACTTGCGTTGAAACTTGACTTTAAGTTAACCTGATAAAAATTCACTTGAACTGAAGTCAACTTGACTTGATATTGTACTTGAAGTTAACTTGACTTGATTGAAGGAGAGTTATTCTTCAGCTCGCACTAGGAAGAGATTAACTCCAAAAAAAAAAAGAAAAAATTAGTCAATGTTCCCTTTATTTGTAATATTTTATTGAAAATATTTAATTTGAAAATGGTAGATAAGGCTTAATTTCCCTGTCGCTGTGTACAAACATTCAAGATGAATTAAAAGTGTACTTAACTTGAATGCCGCAAAGACGTCCTTTGCCTAAAGGACTTGGATGATGATAATGATGAGCGGGATGAGAAGCTCCTTTGTTGAGAACCCCTCCACTGCACGTTGACTTTGTTTCAGGATTAATGGTCCAAAGCTCCAACAGCTTTCCAAAGGCGGCAGGAATGGCTCCACAATATCCACAAGACAAAGGACTTTAGACTTGAATAATGAAGCTTATCGTAATTTGCATAATATGTTATAATATGTATGTATACTTGATGTGTTAGCTTTGTACTTAAAAACGTACACGCAAGGGAGGGTAATTTATTCCCCTCCCAATTTTCAACAAAGAACCTTTGTTAGAAAATAAAAGATGATGATGATGATCCTCCGGAGTTGGTCCAACAGGATCTTGAGATGACGAGCACAGATGAATGAAGCCTAGTAATGTTAAATTGAATAAAAATTTCACAAAACTACACTCTACAGTCATGTTTGTATGTGCATGAAATCATTAATACTAATAACACTTGTAAGTATATTAGAGTCTTATAGTTATTAGTATATGCATATGCTGTATAAAAGAATCTTATAGTTATTAGTATATGCATATGCTGTATAAAAGAATCTTATAGTTATTAGACTATGCATATGCTGTATAAAAGAATCTTATAGTTATTAGACTATGCATATGCGGCATAAAAGAGTCTTATAGTTATTAGTATATGCATATGCTGTGTATTATGACATGATAGGTATTATACACATATACTGTATATTATAGCATAATAGGTATTATACACATATACTGTATATTATAGCATAATAGGTAATATACACATATTCTGTATCTTATAGCATAATCGATAATATATAAATATACTGTATATTATAGCATAATAGGTAATATACTGTATATTATAGCATAATAGGTAATATCCTGTATATTATAGCATAATAGGTAATATACTGTATATTATAGCATAATAGGTAATATACTGTACATTGAAGTATAATAGGTATTATACTGTATATTGTAGCATAATAGGTAATGTACTGTATATTATAGCATAAAAGGTAATATACTGTATATTATAGCATAATAGGTAATATACTGTATATTATAGCATAATAGGTAATATACTGTATATTATAGCATAATAGGTAATATACTGTATAATATAGCATAATAGGTGATATACTGTACATTATGGCAGTACAAGTAACGCACACATATACTGTGTATTATAGCAGTACAAGTAACGCACACATATACTGTGTATTATAGCAGTACAAGTAATGCACACATATAATTTGTATTATAGCATTATAAGTAATATTCACATATACTTTATATTAGAGTTTTATAAGAAATACATACATACACTGTATAGAAGAGTCTTATAGTCATTATACACATATACTGTATTGACGATTCTTATAGGCATTATACACATATACTGTATTGAAGATTCTTATAGGCATTATACACATATATTGTATTGAAGATTCTTATAGGCATTATACACATATACTGTATTGAAGATTCTTATAGGCATTATACACATATACTGTATAGAAGTCTTATAGGTATTATACACATACACTGTACTTCAGAGTCTTATAGGTATTATACACACATATTGTACGTCAGAGTCTTATAGGTATTATACTCATACACTATACATCAGAGCATGATAAGTGATGTATAAATTTACTGCATATTAGATCCTTTTAGGTATTATATGAGTGTACTGTACATCAGAGCATCATAGGTATTATTTAAATGTACTGTATATTAGGGCATTATAAGTATTATATGCATATAACGTATACTACAGCATTATAGGAAGTATATGCATATATCTTATATTAGAGCACTATAGGTATTATATGCCTATACAAGACATTGGACTCTTATGGCTGATACATACATATACTGTATATTAGTGTAGTAGATAATACATAAATATACTGTACATCTGAGCATAATAGGTATTATACACATATACTATATATTAGAGTGTAATAGGTAATATATAAATATACTGTAGATTATAGCATAATAGATATTATGCACATAAACTGTATATTATAGTAAGTAAAGTCATATATTGTTAGCACGTTTGAGCATTTTTTTTGTAGTTTGCGTACACGGTTCTTGGAGCGCATTGAGATAAAAAGGACGACTCTCCATAATTTCTTCTCACTTTATCACAAACTCTCTCGCAAGTCACTCCGACTCCGAGTTGGCAGCTCTCTCTATTATTGGACTTTACAAAATATTGTTCTGTGTTTATTATGACAGACTTATCTCCAAATAATCCTTGTAGCAAGGATTTTTTTCTCCAAGACTGTGTTATTACATATAGTTCTTTAAAACTTCGAACAAGTGAATTTGAAAATAAAAAGTTTGTGCATATTTTACAGCATAATGGTAATAACTTCCCAGACTCTCGAATAAGTTTTCCAGTTGAAGACGCGCCTTGCATATTTAAAGAACTCGATCGACTTCACTGCGAAGTTTCAAGAGCGAAAGATAACGTTCTGATTCCGGATTTACAATTTATCGGAAATCCATCAAAAAAACACCCTAGCTTTTGGTCCCAGTGTTTCGAAAGTCCCAGTGGAATAAAAATTAGAGTTGAGCATAAATTTGATCGTTACAGATTTGTACTTTTGAGACCTAAAAGTTCTTACGCAGAATGGTGCGGACCTACAATAACCTTAATCTACGCAAAATGTGAAGTAGATGCAGTTCTTAAATTTTTATCGAAATTGTAGAAAAACAAAAATGTTGGTGTGTTCTAATTGTAATAAAAGTGCAAGTGAAATTTTCGATGTTATTTTATACCAAGACAAAACATATTGCAGTTTTTGTGTACCCGATAAAACTTTGATTAAACTAACATTAGGATATACCGAACTAAATTTAGAACATTAAACTATTGACTGTGTTTTTTATCATTGCTTGTGTAATTTTTGCTTTAACTTCCTTTTTCGTAATCAAAAAGTGAAAAAGTGTCTTTGTGGATTTTCCAGCAAAAAAGTGTAGAAATTCTATCATTAAACATGCCAAATGAACAGAATTTAAGGACTGCAATATGTCCGGTATGTTCTAAAAAGTTGAGATCAGCTGAAGGACGAGAAAATCATATTTTAACAGAACATAACTGTCCCGAGTGCGGAGAAAACTTTTTAAATGTGAATGAGCACATCAAAGACGGATGTGAACACGATGGGGAGAAGCTCGGACATGTTTTGAAACCGAATTCCGTATCAGAAGACTTTTTTCAAGTATACCAACGATGTCACAGGTCAACTTTGTGCTTGTTTAGGAAAGTGTTTGAAGAAAAGCCGGAAACATTGAAAGATTTTTATGATATTATTCGTGTTCCTTTATGTAAATTATTAGGTGAAACTTTAAGTGTATTTAAAGGACTTTATTTTAATATTAAAGTTAATATATGGGTAGATAACCCAAAAAATCCGGAGGATGCGAGAGAAGACTTTATTGGAACAAAATACATACAAGTGTTACATAGTGAGCAGATTCCAACTTTTGTCGAACAGACATTTAGTGAATTTACAGAAAGAATAAACAGATACAATCACCATGGTTCAGGATTTATTTTTGGACACGCAAATTTTGTAGATGCAAGTGCTGGCAATATCAGGCTATCAATGGATCTGGTAGAGTGAAGATACCAAAGGAACTTCAAGGACGGAGAGGACTTCCAAATGTAGACTCGCCACCACCGTATTGCTTTCTCTTCAATCTGGCAGGTGTATTATATCATGAGCAAATTGATAAAAAAGAGCGTTCAAATCCATGTTCGTATGTTAAATACGTTGATGCATTTAGAAAAGAAGATGTCGAATTTCCCATGACTCTGGATTGCAAACCTAAATTCGAGCAACAGAATAATATATCAGTGTCTGTTTTTGAGTTTAAAGATGGAACCATCTACCCCTTAAAACTATGCACGGACACTCGGGGACGCCATGCAGACTTATTACTTGTTGAAGATGTTGTTGGAAAACATCACTATGTTGGAGTTACAGATAGGGGTTTGTTTCTTAATTATAAAGCAAGAAACAAACGATTCTATTGTCCTCATTGTTTAAGAGCATGGCGTAGCGATAAAACATACAACAGTCATCTAGCCAAGTGCAAAAAAGTAAATCCACAAGAACTAAAGTTCCCGTAAGATAAATATTATAAGTTTTCAAATTTCAAGGCTACGCTGAAGCATGAATTCGTAGCGTATTTCGATTTTGAGGCATACGCTAAGCCTTTTGTCGAGCAAGATTTAGATAAGCTAATTAACATTGCAGAAAAAGACCAAATATTAGATGAAGTAGGAAAAAATCAAGACCAAAAAAACCTGACAGAGATGGCGAAACAAACGAAAATAATAAAAATGACGCAGAAAACGAAGAAAAACCAGAAAAATTCAAAAAGGTAAAAGAGTGTGCATGAACCAGCATCGTTTGTACTTGCTTTGGTTAGTTCAAAAGGCTTGGAAGATTATCAATATTATCAAGGACCAAACGTGGTTCGAGAATTTCTTAATCGAATACTCAAGATGGCGGACGATGTTAACATGAAAATAAAAACAACTAACCATTCTATTGAAATGACAGTAGAAGATGAAGAAAAACATGAAGGTTCAACACATTGTGATTTTTGCAAGGAAACATACACAACTAAAAACCATAAGGTCGCGCATCATTCGCATACAAAGGAAAAAAATAACTTTTTAAATTCTCTCTGTAACAATTGTAACTTGCAAGTTAAAGCAACGCTGGTGTTGCCTGTAATTGCTCATAATGCAAGCCACTATGATTCAAAGCTTATCGTTCAAGGTCTTGAAACAGGTATAGTAAAAGACATACAAGTTATACCAAAATCAGGTACAAGTTTTCTTGGACTTATATTTGATAAAAAAGTAAAGATAATAGACAGCTGCCAGTTCATGAATTGTTCTTTGGACGAACTTGTTAAAAACTTGAGGGAAAAAGAAAATGATTGTGAAAAACTTGGTGAAATATTCCCTATATTAGCAAAAGAACTGGGTGCGACAGAGCACCTCCCGCTTCTATGTAGTAAACTACCGTATCCCTACGAATACTTGACAGATCCGTCAGTATTTGAAAATGATGTACCACTACCACCCAAGGAAAGCTTTGATAACAAACTTAGAAATGAAAAGTGCAGTGAAAAAGATTATCAAATGGCAGTAAAAGTATATGACCAGTTAAAATGCAAATAATTTCATGAGTTTAGCAAGATTTATCAAATGTGTGATGTGTTGCTTTTGGCGCAAGTGTTTCAAAAGTGCCGTGCGGTTGCCTACGCCGAGTATGGGTTGGAAGCTGTTAATTTCTTTTCAAATCCCGGTCTTGCGTTTCAAAGCGCGCTTAAAATGAAAGAATATCCGCTTGAGTATTTGCAGTCTATGGACCAAGTAGAGTTTATATCTCGCGGTATTCGTGGTGGAAATTCGTTTGTAGTTTCACGTCACGAGACCGCAAACAACGCTGACCTACCAAGTTAGGATGAAATAAAAGAGTCTACCTATCTTTTGTACGTGGATTTAAATAGTTTGTACCCTACACTCATGCAGCGCCACCTACCAAACGAAGGCTTCGAGTGGTTAACCCCAGAGAAACTAAAACCTATTGAAGAAAACCCACATGAAATGTTAAAAAATTGCGATTTTGATGCTACAGAAGGAGCTTTACTAGAAGTTGACCTTGAAATTCCAGAGTTTCTGCACGACCTTACGGATGACCTCCCATTCTGTCCAATTAAATCAACCGTAAGTTACAGCATGCTGAGTCCATACCAAAAATATCTCGCGAAGGAAAATGAGATGAATCTAGATGTTGGTACAAAACAAGATCGGCTTCTATTAACCTTAAATAATAAGTATAACTATATTACCCACACAGGGGCTCTTAAGTACTACCTAGACCAGCACATTGTTCTTAAAAAAGTACATAGAGGACTAAAATTCAAGCAAGCGCCAATTTTGAAAAAGTTTGTAGATCTTAACATTGAAAGACGTAAAAATTCAACAACAAAATTTGGTAAAATGCTGTATAAATTATTCTCAAATAGTTGCTTTGGCAAGACCCTTGAAAACAACATGAAGTTTCAAAATGTTAATATTTGTCAAACTAAGTATGATTGCCTTCAACTGCTAAGCCGACCGAATTTCAAAGAGTTTACAATTTTGAGTGAGGATATAAGCATTATTACTACTACCTAACCATCGATTACTTTTGATAGATTTTTTTTCATAGGTCAATGTGTTCTTGACCTTAGCAAAATTGTATTATATCAATCTTATTATCAAGGTCTTAAAACAGAGTTCAAGGACATTAGAGTATGTTACAGCGACACGGACTCCCTCGTAGCGTACGCAAAGTGTACACAAAAAGAATACTGGCAGGCTAAGCGAAATTTATCATGGCTTTTTGGCTATAGTAATTTGGATAAGAAACACCCGCTTTACAGTACCGAGAACGAAGGAAAGGCTGGAAAATTCAAGATTGAAATGGAAAACATAAAAGCGTTTGTTGGAATTTCAAGCAAGTGTTATTCGTTATTAGAAGATATACTTCAAAAATGCTATGACGGTTTAAAAAAAGAATTTAACAACGTAAAAGTATGCTATGATAATAATGAAGCCGGCGTTATATACTTAAAATGAATAAAAGAAGAGTATTATAAAGGTATGAAAAATTTAGCAGAATTGTTTGATTTTAGCAATTTAGAAAAAGATCATCCCCTGTATAGCAAAGAAAACGCCGAAAAAGAAGGAAAACTACAAATTGAAAAGGAATGCATAAAAGAGCTTAGTGAGCTAGATTGTCAAATACAGATACAAATCTCTGAAATAAGCACTCAAAAGTGCAAAGGCGTTCCATCAGCGTTTTTGAAAGATCGTAGGCATCAATATTTCAAGTCTATTATACTAGAAAAAACAACAGGACATGTAGTGAGTCGACATATACAGAGTAGGGATCAGCAATTGTTTACATTAACTGCAAAAAAACAAGGGTGGAATTGTCTGGATTGGAAAAGGTACTATAGAAACTATAAAGATACATATGCATATGGACATAAAAGAATACGTGAAGAAACTGATAATGAATCATCAAAACATCCACGCTTGGATATTAATAAACGAAAATCCAATGATGCGCTTGAGTTAGGTTGTGCAAAACAATCTAGATTAGATTAGTATATAATAAGTATTTTCTGTTAAAATGTTTAGTAATAAATGAAATGCCAACCGGAAAACATGTTTTGGGTTTGTGGTTAATTTTATTCATAGGATATTTATGTAAAGCATCGGAATACTATCAATACGTAGAGAAAAATTGTGAAACTTGTTTAAGTTTAGGTCTTATATATTATAAGAGTGTATTCCCTATATCTCCTATCGATTATCTCTGCAAGCAGGAAAACGAGACAGTCCCTATTGGATTTACAATTGCGGATATAGTTCGCTCACCTGGAGATTGTATTGGGTTACATAACAGAACAATTGAATCCAGCCATAAAAAATATCTTAACAACTGGATTGGTACTAGCTATAAAAATCATCTAAAAAATTTGGAATCATCAGATGATCATTCGACTGTAAATACTTGTATAGCGTTTAGTTTAACGGTATTATCGTATTTCTTGTGTATCTTTTTACGTGATATGATATCCAAAATAAAACAACAAAGTGTAAAGTGGTTTCCAAACTATTTTAAACAATGAGCAATGATATTTTTTCGCTTAAACTCCAATTCCCTAGTACGATATCTATTGTAGGACCTACGTTCAGCGGAAAAAGTTACTTAGTTGCTCGAATGATAAAAGAAAAGGAAAAACTATTTGATAAGCCTATAGACACAACAATATATGTATATAAGGTGTATCAAAAACTATTTGATGAACTAAAAGACCACGACCCAAAAATAATATTTTTGAATAATATTGAACTCGCTGAAAATTATTTTAAAGGCAATACTTTGCTAGTTCTTGATGACCAGCTCCTTGAAGCTGCTGGAGCGTTTAATGACCTTGTAAGTAGTCTTTTTATAATCGGCGCTCATCATAAAAATGTTTGTTGTATAGTATTATTACAAAATTTGTTTACTAAAAATTCAAGATTATTAGCAATTAATAGTTTATATTTAATAGTGTTAAAAAGCCCTAGAGATATTGGTAGTATAATTAACTTATCAAAACAATTCTGTCCCAACAACTCAAGCTACTTGGTTGATGCGTACAAAAGAGCGACAGAAAAACAGCATTCGTATTTATTCTTTGATTTCACGCAGTCTTTCCCTGATAAGTTTCGTGTGACTAATTCTATATTTTATGATGATAATTTAGAGTTTTATGTACAACCCAATGGAGCATGTAAACGACGTAAAAACCCTCCTACCGAAACTATTATGTATAAAAAAAGCAAAATCATACATAACTAAGGCATCTGATAAAGAAGTAATTTTACTGATTGAATTAGTAATAAATTTTGATAAGTTTGATAGTAGTAGTGATTGTGATAAGAAAATAAAACAAAGCGTAATAAAATTGCAAAAGCAAAAGTGGAAATTAAAAACAGCAAGAAAAATACTTTTAAAGAATATAAGTACTATAAAAGCTATTGCTAGTATAGTTTTAGTGTATATTATAAATTCAGAGGTTTGTGAAGTGACAGGACATGGAGGTTTATAAAGCTATTCCTTTGGACAAATATAACGAACTAATAAAAGAGAAGGACCAAACTTTACGACTCCCGACGATATTTTCAGCATTTAAACCTGAATTACAATCTCGTGCTGAAGCTATTTTAACCTTCTTGACTAAAAACCCACATTTTGGATGGAATGAAAAAGGCGAATTTGTTTGGAAAGATCATGATATAAAAAGAAGTAATATAATAGATCTAATTTCGTATGCATTAGGTGAAACTACTGCTAAGAATCTTACTGGTCTACAAAAATTTTTACAACCGTTATTAGATATTCCGGGAGAATTACTTTCTCAACAAGTAAAAACAATATTAAATAAAAGTGAAAAACAAGATGCCAAAAGTGCACAACCATATAAAAGCGAAAACAAAAACATTAAAAAAAGCGAAAAACATGATAAAAACAATAACAAGCAAAAGGGCTGGATTAAATTTAAAGGATAAAACAGTTGACCTCGAGCGTTGAAATTTTAGTTGTGTTCTAGCCATCAAGCAAGATGGAGTCCTGTGATAGCTTTTATGTGTATTAAGATAATTCTAAAAATTTTATTAAAACAGAAGATAATACAATAAATAATTTACTTTATGCTCCTATTAATATACGACCTGACTCGTACGAGGTGGCGTTGTGCGATATTGAATATACACTTAAGGAACCCAATAAATTTGGTAGTGATTCTGGTGATGGTATTGTTAAAATACATGTGGAAAATACCACGGATTATATAGAAATGCAAATAACAAAATCTTCAGAGGATCTTGCATACTGGATGCACACAACAAATACGTACTTTTTAACCGCTGATGTTGATATTGCATTCGAGTTTAATGATGCTACCAAGTACATGAGCATATCTAACAAGACCAGCGGTCCGATTTTACTACCTCAAGATTTTTGCGAGATTCTTGGATTCACTTACAACGAATTTAATATTGGGAGAACCCATGCAACAAGACCAGTTTCAATACCGAAATTTCAGGAATTTCCAGCTGACAAAAAAATTCCACTCAAAATTCTTAAGGAACCTCACAATGATTTTGTGTTTAATTTTGTAACATCATCATTCGATCACGAAGGAATTCTGTTGGGATTGGAAGAAGCTGCACGCAGATATAATAAATATTTAAAAATAACTTCAACACCTACAGCGCTAAAAGTGGAACCTGTTTCACCGTATCAATACAGAATGCAATTTTCACCAAAGTTAAATAAAATGATAAATTTACCTGCAGGATATATCCTGAATAACGAAACGCGAGAATTCTCCTTGTCGATGGATTACGTAGACTACAACTATATTTATGTATACATGGATGGAGTGAAAGCTTCTTTGGTGGGTTCATCGGTGGAGCCTATATTAAAAACATTCCTACTACTGGTAAATAGACCTGGTAAATTAGCCTACCATGAATTCAATCCGCGGAGTTATGTACCACTTGAAAAGAATTATTTCTCTAACCTTAAACTCTATATATTAAATGAAAATTCCGAAAACGTTTCATTTGAAGATCGACCGTTGAGAGCTAAACTTCACTTTCGTTCGAAGTCTCATGCGGAAAGTAATGTGCAGTGATAGTGTGTGTACAATTTCAAAAATGAAATCAGCACGAGTTATTCCAGTTACTAGCGGTATTACACCATTAAAAAATATAAAGAAAAAGAGATCACCGAAAAAGCAAAAACAAACAGTGAAACGAAAACCAACTAAAAAAGGGAAAAGGAAGAGTAAAAAGTCCAGAAAGAAGTAAATACCGGATATAAAGGATAAAATAATCATTCGTCTATCAACCGTTGGCGCATACACATCGTGTTTGTTTAGCTCTCTTAAAAAATGCACTCTTTTAAATATCCACAATCAACCGACGGAATTAGATCTGAGTTGGATCTTTTTTCTTCAACTTTGGTTGATATGAGCGTTGAAGCGTGCCACCATGAAAAAATTCATTGTTTAACATCAGTTAACGAACCTCACGGAATTCTCACCTTCAATTACACTGGAAATACCAACCACTACATTGATTTAGCCAATTCGTACTTGTATGTAAAAGGCAAGATGGTTACTTCTGACGGTAAACCTGTTGCAAATGGAAAAACTGTTGGAACTACCAATCTTTTCCTCCACTCTCTGTTCGAGAATGCTGTTTTGGAATTAAACGGAACAGCAGTATCAAACAAAAACGGCAACTATCCGTATTTGGCTTACAACAACATCTTACTCGGAACTGGAGCTGGAACAAAGAATTCGGAATTAACATCCCAGTTATTCTACAAGGACAACGAACCTTCATTAGCAACAGCGGCCAACACTGGATACACAGCTCGATCGGGTCTTGTCAACGAAAGTAGCGTCATTGAAATGGTTGGACCTTTACAACTTGACGTATGCAAAGCTCCAAAGTACATTCCAAACGGTATTAATATTACATTAAAATTATTCAAATCCACACCTCAATTCTACACTTGGCTACCTGCTGAAGTTAAAGCACCAAATTTGGATACCTACTACTTTAAATTTGAAGAAGTTGTGTTTGTTTTACGAAAAATTGATGTTAACCCAGCAATCGTTCAACAAAACGAAGAAAATTTAAGAAAGGGAATGAAAATGTATATACCAATTAAGGAAACTGAAGTTAAAAATATAACCATGCCCGTAGGAATGTATAATTTCCAGACTGATAATCTATTTTTAAACAGATTACCACAAAAGCTATTAATTAGTTTTACGGATGCAGATGCGTATAGTGGAATATGGCATAAGAATCCGTTTAATTATAAACATTTTGACCTTGAATCTATTACTGTAACTGTAGAAGGAGATGCAAACTTTTCAGAAACAATTTATACAAATTTTGAATCAAATCATTATCTGGAAGCTTATAATAGTATTTTCGGTTCGGTAAAGGCAACTGAAGATGGCAATGACCTCTCGAGGTCAGATTATAAAAAAAACGGTAATTGCGTGTTTGCCTTTGAGGTCTGTTGTCCTACTACGCTAGAGGGCGTAGTCCCTGTGAAGACAGGAAGTGTTAAAATCCAAGCTAAATTTAGAAAATCATTACCGGTTGCTGCAACTGCTGTAATAACAGGAGTATTTGGAAATATGATTGAAATTGATAAAGACCACCAAGTCAGGCTTGTATTGTAAATAAAAACATAGTTTTAAGAATATAATAACGGGGAACCGAACTCCATTTTAGCTTATAGTAGTTTTAGTTTTACTTTTTTTTGTAAATATTGCCATGGAAAAAATTACAAAAAAAAGTACAAAAAAAGTTACAATGGACTGCACCCGGCAAATTTTTGTAGCTTGAAGTAGGGACTTGACCTGCATGACACTTCATTGCTCATAGCTCTTTCATCTTTGCATGCATAAACGAAATTTATTGTTGTTCTCGATTCCTCTGAGTCGTCGTGGTCAAATCGTGTTCAAATCTCTGGAGGACATCAGCTTAAGCATATTATACCAATTGTTCACGCTAGTCCTAAATCCAAAAGCAACATGCCAAAAGTGTCCCAAAAGCAAGAATTGATAGAACTTGTGTATCATGATGCCGCGATCCAAATGCTTGAGATTTGGGACGAGGCAAAAATGGACGACTCTATCGCGGAGACGGAATATCTCATTTATCGGGTAAATTGTTTATCAATGATCACATTCTATTCATTCGCCAAGTATGCATTAAATAATAATAATAATAATAACACTAACAATATGATGCACATAGATAGAACAAATTGTCAATGTTCTTCCCCGACAATTGAATTGGACTAATGAGGTTCTGCCACTCATGGACGATTCTCGATTTCGCACGCAACTTCGATTATCAAGGGAACAGTTCTTCAAAGTGCTAAATTTGATCAAGGATCACCCTGTGTTCAACACAAATGGGCAACAATTTCCAGTGGAGGTGCAATTGGCTATTGCCTTGTATAGATTTGGCCATTATGGAAATGCAGCCTCTACGCGCTGCATCGCCACATTATTTGGCATTGGTGACGGTTCCACAATAACGAGAATCACTCGCAGAGTCATAGAGGTTTGACAGTACATTATACATTATTGTTAGTTTATTTTCTGTTTTGCATACAAAATACGGAATTTACGTTTTTTTTCAAATTGATTCATGAATTGATAAAAGTTTAACTACTTTTAGTCCATACTCTCGCTTGAAAATCAATTCATCTTCATGCCCAACGAACAAGAGAGGGAAGAGCTAAGAGTGGAGGGACTGCCGGGGTGCGTCCTTTTCATGGACGGCACTCATGTGAGATTTGCCTACCGTCCAAGCCATCGTGATGCCGAGTCTTACTTCGATAAGGACAAAGTATATAATAATGTTTTTAATATACATAAAAAATCCTACAAATCTATTCTTATTAATGGTTTCAACGTTGAAATGATGTAGAACTATTCAACGAAAATAAATATAATTTGCGACAAGCAAAGACGGATTCGTCATTATCGCTTGGGATACCCGGGCAGTGTCCATGATGGAACAATCTTTAGTAACTCGAATGTGGGAATTGCTCCAGCTCGGTTTCTCAGCGAAGGTGAGTACATATTTTTTTTAAATATGCACATACAACACCAAAGCTGATTGAATGATGCACCACTCAAACGTAACTTGCAATTACAGAGGAAGGAGAATTTATTTTGGCGGATAAGGCGTATGCATTGTCCCAATACGTCATCACTCCATTCCGAGAAAATTCGAGGGACTTAAGCAAAGGAGAGATGAAAACCTTCAATAAATAGTAAATTTGTATCCATTTAAAAATCGAAAGGGAGCGAAGCTTCTAAGGCAAAACGCAAAACCAAAACTGATGACTTTGAAATGAAAGCGGAATTTTGCATCTCACATTAAGCTAGAATCATCTGAAAAATTTGCAATCAAAATTGGAATTAAAAAGTTAAAAAAACAACAACTCACGGAATTTTGGGGTAAGTTGAGAAAACTTATCCTTGAAAATATTTTATTTAGACTCTTCTCGAGGAGTAGATACTATTTAAAAAAAATTTCGTCCAAATCGGACAACTCTAAGTAATTTTATTGAAATTTTCAAAATTTCATGAAATTTTGATATCCTGTTTTGAAGGATTTTGAAGAAAATTTTATACAGGCTATATAGGAGGTTTACCTACTGGACCAGGCTGTGCCTCATCCAGTAGGCCGGCTTTAAGCGGTTTGCCACTAGTCTGACCTTTCTAGCTCGTAATATGCCCGAGAAAGGACATTTGGTGGGAGGGAACCTGCCCCACCTCCCATGCTTTAACATGTAATATGCGTAATATATTGCTGCACCGTACTTTAATATTGTGCGTCCTCAATACATAATGGACGGTTGCTGATGGGAGAAATACGGTAGAGCT
>JAQIVE010002052.1:0-21516 GCA_034698285.1 Sminthurinus bimaculatus | reverse complement strand
TTAAAGTTTGAAATTTCAAAGTAACTGTATTGTACAGGAAATTGAAAAGTCCTTCTTTTATTTACGTGGAATTGAATCAGGAAAAACGTATTCGAATTTTTATTTGGATTTTGCAGTGAATGTGCACTACAACATGTACAATGTACAACATAAGTTTTTGTGAAAAGTTTTGGTTCCGGTTTCTATCCTCCAACGATTCAATTTGTAAATTTTGAATCGAGTGCAAATAGCTGGAAATTTTATTGGGGACATTTTTAAGGCTTTCATAGGTAGCAAACTATTTACAATGCTGGTGGACATAAGCAAATGAGAGCGTATACATGCATATGATATATGTATAATGTATATACACCCCAGTATTTTGAGTTGGAAGCAATTTGATTTGATTTCAAAAGCATGTGCAATTTGCCATCAAATTTACTTTGATACACTGCAAGATTTTTTATATGTCAAATAATGCCAAAAAATACTCTCCAGAATCAGGAACTGACTCCCTGTTTTAAAGATGCTTGTCTTCTTCCTCTACATCGTGATTACGTTCGTTTTTTGCCTGTTTTATTCACATTTTATACTTTAACTCACTTGCTCATTTTTTTGATATCGTGATATCTATTCAAAATCATATTTTAATATACTGCATACACTTACTATTCACTTATATGCATTTATACATTTCATAATATTGGATGGTATAACTTGAAGGATAGGCTCAAAACAGCGTGTTACATTTGGCTAATTCAGATCTTTTGTGACAAGATTTCTTCCTTTTTCCATCCACTTTTTTCAGTTTCGTCATTGCATTTGATGTTCATGCCCGATTCTACATCTTGGACACAGTGATGGTTACCAAATTTCATGATTAAGCTTTTTTCCCTCCTAATATCCCGATAATGATCTGAAAATAAGGTGACGGAGTAAAATCAAGTTTTTAGGTTTGTTTCACTTGAAGGCAGTAGTTAGTTTCCGTTGTAATAAAATTTTCTGTTCCAACTAAACCAATGAATGCAATTTATGTAATTTTATGCATAAAGGATGAATGTACAAAAGGCCATCTTTTGAATCTGACTTTGATATTGAATTTGAATGGAAATTTGAGTCATCATTTTGTGGCAGCCATAACTTGAATAGCTATTACGATGAAAAGGATTTTCAACCTTTTATAACTTGATTATATAACACATTATTCATATTAATATTGATTAACCACAGTATCTCTATATCCTCGCTTTAATTTCAATTCCATTTGCATTGCATAGTATTTATTCTTTTCATTCGTGGCAGACAACACTCTAAAATCGGATTTTAGACCTTTGTCTGCCGAGTATTGTTGTCTATTTCATGGGCGTAATCTTGGGATGAAAGACGAACGAGTTTTACCTACATACATGTATACTTATGGATTCTATTCCAGGAACAGTGTACAATAGCCTGTCTGAATGTATCTCATATTTCCTGCAATAATGTACAACATTTTATGCGACTCAATTTTGAGTTTGAAGGATAAGAAGTAAGGAGTATGGAAGCTGATGAAAATAATGAAAGTAAGAGAGACAGAAAATGGTTGACTGCTTCTTTTGGTTCATGGTTTACTTGGCGTGGCTTGACAGGACGCAGAAAACCATGGCAATGGACGAGGGCTGGTCCTCCTTCCGGTTTGTACTGTGTCATATGCCTTGTGTTAGTGAACGTGAAAGTGACGGAGAATTATTATACAGGCAGTTAGGAACAGACACGGAAGTGCGATATGCCGCATGAAATATTATACAATATGATATTAGACATATTTTACTGCCTCAGATGCTGAAGGTATAATATGAGAGATTAGGATGCTTTTAAGGGTATTCAATAGCAGCAAGGACACTTCTGTATAAAATATTTTCGTCGGTTCTTCCGCAGTTGTTGTCAGTCATCATTTGATCCTTCTTTGTCCTCGTTTTCGTTTTTCCCTTCTGGAGGTGTGTGTGACATAAAACAAAAGGAATTATTATTATTATATCTAGGATTAGGAAGGCGTTATCAGAGCGCCTTATATTTTTGCACAATACGTTTTACGAATTCTAATGATAACATTTTCAGTGAGGCTAACTGTAAATGACAGCAGATTCGTATTATTTCTTTTGTTTCACTGGGGACAATTGTCTCAATTGTGCGATGTGTGTGTAGTGTGTACATACTGTACATATGATGCAGCTGTCCTGGTACAATACTGGGTGTGTATAGTGTGCAACTAATGGTCCCAGTTTCCCGAAAATGTTCCTGAATAAATGCAGCATTTTTTACTTACTTATTTGCTGAATTGATGGTAAAAGATTCCTAATGTTTCCGCCTTCCCATCTTACACAGTTACAACTTTTTATAGTTGAATCATTTTTCTATTTTTCATAATTCATCCCGACCTTTTCAATTCAGCTGTCACCAATCGTGGTGTCTTCATCTCAGTTACTGTATTATTGCATCATTTTGTCCTCAAACTTGATGGTGACATCACATGCCGTAGGGTCATACATGTAAATATAAACATATTTTTGACGTCGAATATAGATATGAATTTTATTTACAGTCCTCTGGCTTGTCAATACTACAAAGGTAGTGCAAAAAACGTCTGTCTTTGTCATGTTACGTAAAATGAAGGACAGATTTTGTCAATAAATATCGACTTAAACTTCAAGGAGAGCTGATGCAGTGAAGAACTAGAAGTTCTGGAAAAGCTCGCAATCAGTCGATCTCCACTGTACACTGTACAGTGTACATGGGGAATACACAGATAGTTATAGTTCAAATATTTACTGAAGTGGTGAAAATTGTTCAAGGAATAACAAGTTCTTTTGATTTTGTAATATGTACGGTGCCTTGCTGACTTGCTTTTTTTTTATTCTTCAACCTCAGTAGGCTTGGTATACATAAGCTTTGGCTGTTGACTCGTTCCAGGAAAATTGCTGACCTTTCCAGTATTAATTTGGATTTTAATGTAGTAACACGGAAATGTGTATACGTAGCATAACGTTAACATGGACGTCGAAAGGAAAGGGCCGTCGCTTTCACCACAGCAACCTGATCGTCCTCATCATCACTTTTACAATCAATGACCGTCATCCATCGACCTTTTAGATCGCAAAGATTAGACCAGCATTTTCTTTCAGTTTGTTTGACGGTGCAATATTTAATTCCTTATCCACTCTATTATGTTTTACATTACAGTTAGCACAGCTAAATATATATGCATGTACATGTAAAATGTGTACTTGTACTTCATGTAAAATTCCAAATATCTGAAATCTAAAATATTAATGGCCCTCGTCTTCAATTTTCTAGCTCACCTCTTTGTTAAAGCATCTTTGAAACCACTTTAGCCATTTTAATCTCAATTTCTTATCCAACACAGGCTCCACACTCCACACATATGCATAGAAGACGTCTTCATTTTATCCGAGAATTTACTACTTTACCATGAAATTTTAAACATTTTCTATCTGCAGTCTATGTATGTAGAATACCCAAACCCGAAACTCGTAGTCAAACCAAAGGCAAGAACTTAAAATTCCCCACATGTTTATTATATCGATTGCCAAGTTCTGCTCCGGAGAAAGAGAAAGTCAGTTGTTCCTTGCTTTCTTTATGCTATGTTCTTTCTCTACCAGCACCAGTCAAGGCTCTACCTCTACCTGTCCCAAGTTGAATACGCAGAAAATACTGGAGAGGAAGAGCCCGGAAAATAGAAGAGGCAGAAATTAGGCTACGTCTGCAAAGAATGTAGGAATAATAAGAAGAATATGCTGGAAATTCGGAAATGTGTTCAAGGTGCAATTGCCGTTTTCATACATGAAGAGGCGACCAAAATAAGGGAATCAAAGATATGTACATATATAGGGCCAAAGCCAACGCCAAACTACATCGTCATCGCCATAAATCAGTCGGGAATAATTTGGCTCGAGTCAAAGCTGAAAACCTAGCCGAGTGGGTAATAGATGTGCCCGTTTGCAGTGTAACTACCGTTGCCTTGAGAATGTAACTATTGCACCGTCTCCCGTTTGTCTTCATACCTACTCCGTAGAAAACGGCTAATGAGTCAAGGTTTCCTTTGCAATTTTTGCAAAACTTTGTTTCAGTCTTTTTTGACAAGGACCAAAAACCAGAAAGCAAACTCAAAATGTCAGAATTCTCAGAGTATGAATGTAAACATGGGGTTTTCCAACCTTGGTTTTCCTTTATACATGTTTAACGTGTGTTAAACGGGTTCTCGCAGTTCCTTTTTATTGTAGACGTCCGTACATATATTGCAAATCCGGGTAGGGGATTTTCGTAAAATTGCAAAAGTATCGACAATATTACGTGGATTTGTGTTCGGGGTTTGGGTGTTCTTTTTGAATTCAGTGGAAATTGAATAGAAAGCTCTGGATGGAATGAGATTTCAAGTCTAGAGAAACGGAGCAGCAGTCAAGAGGGGGGCGGGATAAGATATAAATTCAATGTTCGTTTCGTATCAACGCAACCCAATCCAATGGAATCCAATCCGACCCAATCCCAATCCATTGGAATATCTGGAATTCAGATTTGAAAATTCATTCGCACAGTAAACTAGACAGACAGATGGGAAATGTAGGTACATTGTGCATGTATACCTAAACGGAGTATATACATTAGTACGGTTAAACGCCGTCTCTCTCTCTCACCTTCTATGACATTCCGAATTTGCCTTTCATGCCTCCAAAGATCAAAAGGAGCATCGGAAGAAGGTCGGGAAAAGCTCATTTGCTAGATTGAAGAGAGAAAAGAAGAAAGGGAAAGGGAAGGGGAGGCAAAGGAGGTACTGGTAAGAACTATTTAGCCGGAACTTGAGGAGAAAAGGAGCTGTACTAAGCTCCAGCACGGGCCCAAAAAGCCATCAAATGAAGACCTACGAATGCCAATGTCATGTCGACATAGAGCTATGAAGGGGTAAATGGAAAATGAGATGAAAACGACAAGGTACAATATTATCATTCCTTTTCCTAATTTGTATTTCAAAGCCGACTTCCGAGACAGATTCTTCAAATACCCGGATATTTCCATAATTTTCACGAGCCATCTCACTTGTCCTTTGTGTATGGTATGCTGACTTGCGTCTGTACAAACGCTTACATAGATTTATTTCTATTATTTCTGTTTCCGCATATCATCACAGAAAATTATGCTTGACTTACTTTTACTTTTCTTTTTATTAACTGCAGCTTAATAGTCCATATCTGAGTTAATGGGTTTTGTTCCCGGGTGTTTCCTAAAATTTTCACCCTCGAATTCAAAATTTCTCTCAAAGCTCATATGTCAAAGGTCAAAATACATACATAAGTTTTTCAAACAAATGGTGGGTGTTTCTTTGCATTTCTTTGTTGATCTTCGTATACCTTTGTGCCGCCTATGATAAGGAAAGTATGTGTCAAATGTGAATTGATGTCCAAACGTTTTTCTACCAATACTTTGGGTGTTTTATCTTTTATGTCACTGAAAAATTGCAAAAGAATAAGAAAGGAATGTGATTATGAAGTTTAGAAAAATGTCAGTAGCTAAAAATTCTTATATAAGGCAATATAAAAGTGAAAGTAAATTGTTCAAAGTATGAAAAATCATGACAAATTTTCCAGTATAAACCTAAATAAGCAAAAATTGATTTAATCTTTAATAGAGATACGCTCGTGCGCTCACTCTGCATGTAAAAACATCATTTGTGGTCACGAATGTCGGTGTGAGAATTGTCGTAAAGGGTAAACGACGAGCCATGATTTTTTATTTGAAATTTGTGTAGGCTGAAAGTGTGTAAATGCTAGAAACAGCAAAACAAAAACAACGGGTTTTGTACACAAGTCACGTATGTATGCATGTATACGTATGAGGACGAGGACAGCAACATGAACGGGGACATGAGACGCGGAGTTCCCGTTCCACATCCAGATCCAAAGTTCCGGCCTATATACTTGAAATTCAGCTTGAATGTTGGACTGGAGTGTAGAGGATATTGGGAAAGTGGCGTAAAAGCTAAATTATTTATTTACTTATTCCTGAAGCAATTACAGAGGCACACAGTTCATATGTATGTATATTTCAGTAAATTCTTATGCATTATTATAAAATTTTGGATTTCTGATAGTAGTACTAATCAAAATAACAAGCAACATTTACACCCACAGAATATGAGACAAGTTTCTCTCTTTTTTATTAGAGTATCGAACAAACTAGTATAAAGAAGATGCGACAATTTGGTTTACTTGACAATGGCTCTGCTACTACCCTTTCTGATATTGTTACAAAGTGTGTGACTTTTGCTACCATGCAAGGTAAACTCTGTTATTTCTGTATACCAGTTTACGTATAATCGCCTCCGTACGTTATCGACAAAATTGTGCAAAAAGTTTAAGGGTAGGGATGGAAATCAAGGATGAAAAGTTGGACAAATTCGAATTCGCGGGGCGAATGGAGCAAAGTGAGTTCTATCTTGAAACCTGCAAACTGAACTTTGGATCCAACTCTAATGATGCAATATTCAGAGGACAGGCGGAGAAAGTGGCTCTACAATTTTCCAAAAAGTTCAGTCTCAATCTCAGTCTCAACCAACGGCTTTGATACAGCTACGTAACTACAATGTGTTACCGAAGACTGTCTCGTTGACAATTGAAAAATTGGCCTCCCACGCACATTGCTACGTTTAGGGAAGAAGGATCTTGAATTAAGATGCAAGACGTGGTACACATTCCCGCTTACTTTACTTTGTTTTTTGAGCGAGATTTGGCGTTTTTTCAGGACTTCAGAATTCTGAATCTTAGGGGAAAATATAACGTTAATGAAATCCTGATTGACTACTGCTATTAAAATAGAGCTTCTTCTACTGCATCAACTTTTTATAACTGACTTTTAACCGATTTTTCAGTCGCAAGTTTTTACCAAGTTGTAAAAAAAATATTGTTTGAAGCCTATATATTTTTCGCTTTTGTACCATAAAAATGTCAACACAATAACCAGTAACTGTATTTTTTACGCATTTCGATCCCATTTAAAATGCTCCTCACACATTGAAAATTTGCAATGCAGAATTTTATACGGTGTGGCACGGTTCAAAAGCCAAACAGAAAGGAAATAATAATGTAAAAAATGCAAAATACAGAGAGGCGGAACAGAAATTCAAAAGCTATGGCGTGAAAGGCGAGAAACTACAAAGAATGTGATTTCTGAAGTTGAAGTTTGAGACGACGAGAGAGATAGAGAGAGAAACGAGCACAATGCCTATCAAAACTACTCGACTGACGGAGTCTTTACAAACTTTTGTAATATTTACATTTGCATGACATATTCAGAGTTCATTGGACACGAAAAATGACAAGTTTTATCATAAAATTATATCGTAACTCTACTTCTCTTTTTTGACCTTTCCTTTCTTCACATATGACATACGACTGTCACGAATTTGAAAATAATGGAAAGTACTGTGAGAGAGACTTTCCTTTGCAAAAATTTTGCACCGTGCTGGCCATCGTGAAAATTGCAAGCACAATGAATAATCTACGTCAAACTGCTTGTGACTTTTGAATTTTGACACCGGCACCCTATTATCTAATTAAATCAACAATTAACCTTACATGTCAAATAATCGTACAGCTATTGTAGCATAAAATATCGAATTCTAAAATTATCTCTTTTGCAACACAATGTATCGTAATAGACAATAGATGTAAAATTTAAATTTAGAGTTGTCTGGCGGATTTCAAAGGCAATGCTAATAATAGTTAATGAGTAGTAGCAGTGACAATACCGTCTATTTTTCTTCTAGAGGAAAATCATAATATAAATCAACGGCAGATTTAAAGTAATCTTTGACTTGGTTTTCCAAGAATTAGCCATTATTATCACGAGACTGGCAAATGAGGTTGCGGAGCGGCAATCGCAAAACATATTTAGAAAACAAAGGTTAGTTATTTTTAGTTTGTTCAAAAGGTTTATTTTTCTAGAAAATTGCATGCTGCCGACTCCAGCTTTGTGATAATAATTTGTAATTGCATTACAATTAGATTTACACGTTTGCTCTGTAATTCTGCTGTTTGCCCTATACATACGCTGCAATAATATTATGCCTTACTTATGCAGGCAATATGCATTATAATATAGTGAGCACGTGTGCGATGCGTTGAGTTGCGAGCTCGAGTGTAAAATTACGTGAACACTATTAGCTTCATCACATTAAATGCAGCATGTATAATGTATAATGCATAGTGAAAATTCGTTACTATCGTCTTTGTACTGTGGCAAGAAAGAAGCACGAAAACGAGTTGTGTGTACACTGTAGTGTACAGATATAAAGTTTGCATTATATCCTTGGCTTCTTTTTCCTTTGCAAGGAGAGGCAGCCGGTCCTCTCCAGCTATTAGCAGTTTCCAGCTCGTTAATAATGTTATCATATCAATGAAAATTCATATAGCTACAAAGGGAGAGTTTACACAATATAATAAAACTACATACGTATAAAGTAACTATGAGAATATGTATGACGTATGTACTAGGGGTCAACCCGATGGGAAATGTAAGCTTGAGCATGGGTAAATGTAAGTAATACACCATGAATACTTTCATCATCCCGACTTTAAATATTTATGTGTAATACACCTTCATTTTCGCATGCAAAATCTTACATTCCCCATCGGGTTGACCCTTTACTGCCTTCTATTTTACAATGTGATACGAAAGGAAAGGCTGAGCAAAAAGTTCTTACGTAAAAAGTGCCAATATGAAGCCTGAAATATTGTAAAAAAGCAAAACTAGATCTTTCCAGTCTTTATTAGTTTTCAAAGCTCGTTAAAAGCTCGAACATGATTTAGAGACAAAGATTCTGATGGTCAAGACTCAATTCATATGCAAATGCATTGTGTTGTGATTGTGAGACTGCCATCTTCCCTTTTGTTAACGACCAAGAGCTCCTCATTATCATTTATTTATTTATTTTTAATGGAAACAAGGATAACTGCAAGAAATTATGTTTCTCTGTGTGTTTGGACGGTTATTTTAATGAAATTTACTTTATAATACAGACAAATGCATAATTTTGGAGTCATGAAAAGAGAAAAATCCCAAATTTTTATCTTTGGTTTTGAAATAAAAAGCTAGTAGTAGTTGGATTGAAAACTGGGTGCATCGTATTATTTCGTTCTTGTCTATTTTCCTTTAATGGACGGAGAGATGAAGGAGCAGTTGATGAGTCGATGCAAATTTAATGCGATTTATACAAATAGGACATTGAAATGCTCTTATTTCACATGTGAAGAGAGGAGAGTGTATTGGGTTGCCAAGTTGGGAAGCTGGAGAAAATGGAGTTTTCAAGGAACTAGGAAAACCTAAGCAAACTTAAGAAACAAAAGAACGTAAAAGAAAAAGCTTTCCCTGCTCTTAACCATATTCAGCATGTGACTGTTTTTGTTTAGCTTAGTTTTGGAACTCGTACCTAAGTTTTATCTTGCCATCTCGTCACATTGACTCGAATCGAATATCGAATCGAAACTTTAAAAGAACTTTACGCTTTTGCAGCATTTTTTCTGGGTGTGCAACTTTAGGATTTTATACCGCATTTGAGCATTATGAACTTAAACAACTGGAGGAAAGAGCAACTTTTGGATATTCTTTTAAATGCTGTATATTACTCATGAATTATTTGATAACTACAGTGTTTGACATATTTTGTTGCTCTACTAAACTGGGTTTTAAGTTTAAAGTCAATAGACGATAAAAAGATAGTGTGCCTACTTTTAGACTTTAAATTCAAAATGTAGAGCAAAAATAAAAATCATCTGCGTCATTGATGTAGCTATGTACAATGTATGATGCTTGTCAAGTCGATCGTCATTTGTAATTTGATTGAGGCTCGAAAAAGTTAGAGAGGTTATTCATATTCAACCACACATTTTTATTACGACACAGAAACATCTACTTTGAATTCATGCAATTCATTAAGGTAAATTTTCTGAAAAATTTCAGAAATTCACGAAATTCTAAAATTGTTTTATGTTTTATCCAGAGGATACCCTGAGAAAAAAATCTTAATCGTAATTGGAATTCGTTCGTGCCCAAAAATGTTACTGCTTACATTGTATGCATTTATAATATGTATTTACTCAATATAAGTGAATGAAGTGTTGAGATGTGACTCTTTGTATCTTTTTTATCGCTTTATTTACTCATGAATTTAATTTGAATCAGGCCGGCTAAATTTAGGCACTTTTTCTCATATGGAGTACATGACGTCAGTCTAAAGATTATCCCAGCGAATTTGGATTAATGTTCTCTATCGTTCATTGAAATTTCTCAGCACATAATATGATATAACATAGTATAGAATGTCATCGGACGATTAGGGTTTGGATTAGACTCACAACACACAGTATAGAGAAAGTTCAAACAGTTTAGAATAAGCGAGCGAATCAACGCGAAATATTCCTCAAGAGGGCTTTAAGTGGTTCTATTTGCTTTGTTATTGCGGTTCTACAGCCATGTATTACTTTACTTCCTACATTATTATTTTACGTTATGTAAAATATATAAAATATAAGGATATATTATATACTCATGCAAACACACACAAACAGCTGCATGTAGGCAATATATTGATTGACTGTTTCTGATCGGATTCATTTGATTTCGATTGACGTTTCGATGACGTGAATGTGAATATATTTAACAAGGGGCTGCTGACCTGCTGATAACACATTGCAATTCATTTTATTGAAACATATAATATTATAATTAAATGTGACTGTTCATAGAGTCAAATGCAGGAAGAAAACTTGAATGCGTACAAACCTACTGCTATAGCATGTATAATTTGTAATTTTGAGTTAATATTGCCTGAAATTAAGGATTAGGATCTTTACTCGATTGCACCCAGATGTAATATTTTATACAAAGGTATCTATCTTTGGCATTTTTGGGACTATACATTTTTTTAATATACAGACAACAATCATAATACATAAGTAATACTGATGGTTATAATGACATATATTATTCGCTGCAAGATTTTTTATCATTGTATGTATATTTAATATTTATACATTTTATGATCTGATCACTTTTTCCGAGCTTTGAAGTTTATGTTCCAACCTTAAATAGGATTTTAGTCGGAGCATGTATGTACAATGTACAATATAATCAGCATATAAGCCCATATAGGAAGTATACCAAGTCAAGCCAATAAAATTGTCACTATAAAAAGATCCAAGATCCAGCCTTCTCCATTGACAGTGCCAATGTCTGCCATTAGCTCGTAAATTATGATGCTATACCTTTTCTATACTTTCTCTCTCCTTAGCTTAACGAATGGAGAAACTAAGGGAGAAAGAAGGAGCAGGAACAGCGAGACGAATATCCTTTTATCCGAAAACAAATAACTGTCATAAATAACAGCTCGTTTTCTTCTTCTCCTTGGAGACTTTGTCGTCTAACCCGTACTCTTTATACACTATAATACATTTAGTCAGCTTGTAAAGCTGCCGCTGTACTTACTGGTAACAAAAGACTGACTATCATATCATTCACTCATCAGTAGTTAAGCACTCCATCTCCAGTCTTCATTATCACAGTCATTATCTCCAGTTTTTTATGGATTAACTCTTTCCAGTATTTTTTTCGCTCGAGCTGAAAGTATAGACTACAATATATTATGGATGATGTATAGTTATGGAATTCCTGGACAGAGTCAATATCAAGTTTTTATAATAAAATAAGGTGAGGTGATATTCTCTTCTCTCTCTCTCTGCTTGACGGTGGAACTTGTCGATATGCAACGACAGACACGGACTGGATACCAGTTTCAATACATACTATTTCAGTGCTAGTGCCGATGCCAATGCACGTCATCTCTTGCCCAACGGTGTGAAACAAAACTCGGCTCCAATCTCAGGGAACGTTAATGGAGTTGAGAATCTAATCATGCCATGTCGCTCAAATGAAAGAGTCGCAGACCGAGAATCACTTTCAAATTACGTCTGTCTGGGACATCATATGATACCGTATTTGTTATAGTATCTACTGTATCACTCTTTCACTATTTAATAATATTTTTGTACATCAACAAGACGTGTTTATCATGTGTACATTGCCAGGAAACCCTGAAGACTAGCTACTGTAGACTAAAAGAAAAATGCTGTGTTGGGTTTACATATTATTGTACTAACATCAATTATGTTATTTACATACGAGTTATTATACATTACACAACCATCACATTAAAATAAAAGAAAGCTTAAAACTCACTTTGCTGGAAAAATCTGAAAATAAGCACCTTTATTTGATCCCCATTTCACTCTCGCTTTACGGCCAGACTTTTAATAATGACGAAAAATTATAGTCCATACATGCTACAATTATTCTGCATTGGGTATTGCCCATCAATTATTCATCTTGATTATTAAAACGGTCAAAGGAATGAGGCTATTTAGCTCATGTATTTTGAATGTACAATTTATGATTTATGACAATGTACAAAGATATTTGAATTTTGATTTGGAATCGGAATGTGTGAGCAATATTCGTCAGAAGTTTACAGTCTCGCTCTCGTGAACTGGCAACTGGTAGCTAGAAAATCGATATAAACAATTCAATAAAGGGAATAAAAACGTATGTATGCACGTGTGTGCAATACAGTGGGCTGTGGAGCAATTAGCAACCACTATAGGGATATTTTGGCTTCACCATCATGAAGAACTTTATGCGTTCTGAACTAAATACTTTTTCTTTTACTGTATCTATGTATGTATTATGTATACAGAGACAAAGTGCTTATACAATATATTAGTTAATAATGTGCAACATTATGTTACCAAGCTATAGAAGTCCTGATGATTGTTTTAACAGTGGAAGCAGAGAGAGAGAGAGGAAACTTGAAGCTCCTGGATGGAGAAGTGAATTCATCATAATTGATAATAGTCCACTAATTATTTTCACTCATTTGGATTGTAGATTTTATGAGAATGTCCATGTGGTGACGTGAGAGGAGGAGTAGTTTCATGGTAATAATAATAACCCATGTGATCGCAATTATGATTATTATGATTAAAGGTTGGCAGGCAAGAACCACACCAAAAATTAGAGTTCCATTTAGCACCTTCATTCTCCCTCCCTTCGTTTGATCTTGCCCAAAGGAATTCCAACTTCAACGCTATGCTACTTTTCACTGTTCATACTCCCACAAAACAACGACCACAAAGCCAAAACCAAAATTACAAGCTTCATTCTCTATATATTACACTATACTATATTATAGATACATATAGATGGAAATTTCAAAAGCTGCTGCATAACTATAGCTAATAATCTATAAATCTTCATAAAATATGAAACATTTTCCTTTGATGAATTTTAACCAAGTTTTATTACAAAAAATAAGATATAATAAGAGCTGAAGTAGGAAATTCTTACATTGGAATCGGGAAAGCAGAAAGCAGTAAAAAGTCAAAAACTACTGCGTGTAAAAGTGATTAAAACTGGCGAGCAAAGCCAAGAAATTGCTAATTAATGCACTGTACCAATGTAAAGAACAGTTTTTATTTTTATCGTGAAATTTTTTTGCAGATTTATTTATGCTACAAAACGAATGCACGGATATTTGATAAGGCCAAAATTTTCTTCCTAGTTTTGCCCATTGTTTTTCTTTAGTGTTAATTCACATTTCATCAAGCCCATAAAGCTCGTAAATGCCGTGCATGCTTTGGCCTCCATCCAAAATTGCAAGTCAGCTTCGCTTTCACTATCCGGGTAAATAGAATAGTGAATAGCAACAACAGCATTTCTCTTGAGGATTGAGATTTTTTGCCTTTAAAATGGTAACAACACAAAAACAAACAAAATTATTCGGCAGTTTTTGAACGTTGCCTATGAATACCGTGTAAACTTGTTTAGTGTAACAACTTGAAATAGTATTACGTGTCATAGAGATTTTCGTATGAAAATGATGTATTATTAAGATAGGAATTCAGACTTCAACTTTCATTCAGAACATGAGAATCAATGTGATATTCCCACTTAAATAAAAATTGGCACCTAGATATTGAAAATTACACAAAGGATGATGCTTGATGTAGTATAAAGGATACTTTCTATAAAAACTTTATATTAATCTACATAAAATTGTCCAACTTGGTGGTGCCGGTGCATTTTTCATAACTGCAAGTTCAAATTCCTATCATATCAGATCATTTTACACGCTACATACACTCTTATATTATGAGGAAATGTATGTTTATTTTATATGTACGAAAAGATCTTAAAAATTGGTGACAGCGATGTCGCTGATATGTTGATAGTCATCACGCTGAGGATATAATTCTATTTTTAAATGGTGCCATACGCTTAATATAAATCTAAGAGGCTTTTTACCCAACTTGACATTTAACCTTCCTGGATTAGTACATTTGGATGAAAAACTTTTACATAATATATACATGGGAAACACTTGTAGCAAATTCAGCATCTGTGCACATTACTAAAGGTACATAAGTAACTTTACATGTCCTCAAATTAGATAAGTCTGTGTATATACATAATTTTGTGTTTTTAGTCAGTGTATAGTGCAAGTAAAAATAGGCACAAATAAGCGTAGAGTGGTTACATGGATTATTACAGAGGATTCTTTTATTAGATGCTTCGATTGAACAAACAAAGCTAAAAATAAAACTACTTGTCAAACAGTATTGAATAATAAAACGGAAAATTAGAATTTGCTTTTTTGTTCAAGATAATATTCTACCAATATATTAGAAATACGTGTTACATAATGTTTACATATTTTATTGTATGTATGTATATGATTGGGTACAAACAAGGAAACTTTGAGTAAATAGTCAATATAAATCTCTGTTTACAATTAAAATTACAATGATTGTAATACATTTTCCTTCATGTCACTGCCATGATTAGATATCTTCTGTTTGTGTGCATGTGGCATGTACAAACAAATGGTGGAATTTAGAGGCTAGTGGAAGATCTCATTTGTACATATTGCTAGTACTTGTGTCCGCTCTTCCTTGGACATTGGACATGCTTTGCCATGTAAACCTAGTTGTGTCATATTTTTTGCTTATAATATAAAATATAATATATCGAATATTTTCATGCATACAAAATAAACTCAACATCTATAATTGAATGTGTAATGTGTATAGTCTGTAGACTGTAATGTGCTCATTTTTAAAAGTATTTAGCGTATTGCGTTTTGTATGTAGTGTGCAATGTCCAAAAAGTACAGCTATTAACAAAAGATACAAAAGTTTTGCATTGTACATCTTTAAGGTTATTGTACAATGGTCTCGCATTGCAGATAACTTGGTGCATATGGGATTAAAGTAGACGAAAATCTCCAAAGAAAAAAGAGAAAAGAGAGAAGCCAAGAGGTTTCTCTCGCCTGTCTCGGGTTTCTCTGCTCAATGAAGAGGAAAGGATATTTAGCGTTTACAACGGACGTTTTCTACGCGTAACTTTTAGTCAGAGTGACTTGAGACTGGAGACTTGGAAACTTGAGACTTTCAAACTAATAGTATTAGCTTGCAGTCTGGGCCATCTTTACATTTCTGGCTACTTAGTAAAATAAAAATACTTCTCACGAAAGCCTTTTCCTTGTTTCAGTGTTCAATACAATTAGATATTTTCGATCAAATACCTTTTCCTGATTTTTCATCTCAGGCAGTAACACAATTTGACTACGAAAAATGTGATCAATTGCTCACTTCACAGTTGACAAGAGTGAAAGGCAAGTCAACTTCAGGACTGACTGCAGGTTTACCTTAATTTTTAGTGTGTGTTTGTTGAACCGGAAAAGGAAAATCAGAGCAGTTTTTGAGAAAAAATCTGTAAAAATGGCAGTCTTTGGCGATAAAAAAACTTAGTTTCAACTGCCTACTTTCCTTATTATGTTCGTGTGCTGGAACACGCATACAAACTTCCAATCTATATTCCGCTTGAACCTCAAAGTCTAGTCGAAACCAACAGCCCATAAATTACTTTCATTAGCTTGTAAACCATTTTTGGTTCATTACCCATTTTGCTCAATCACCATGCACAGTCTATCCTGTGTAGCTTCGTATCATAGTGTGTTTATACGTGTAGGTTTCATAGTATGGAGATGAAGAGGAGAAAGAGCTTTTCCCTTTGACTTTTCCTATTTGTATATACTTCAGAATCAGCATAACCATACAACCGTTTTATTACTGGGTTTATTTTATTTTATTTCGTTTGAATTTGGCCACCTTGACCTTTGCGAACGTTCGTTTGACTTTTAGATCCCAATTATTTGTTTCCTTTAGTGCTAATTTTACATTTCTCTACTTTTTCTAAGTCAGGAAATCGAATTTATGTAAAAGATTATCATAAATTTATTTTACACTCCCTCACCGTAGTTATTACGCAGCATACTTTTTTACTGGCATTACATTAAAAGCTGTAAAAAAAATGATTGTCTTACATGGATAGTATTTTCATTCCTAATTTAGTCCTACTATAATACCAATTAAAGTCAGATTGAAAGTAAGCTATAACTAGGCTGAAAAAATTCAGTCAATGCACAGTACTGACAACAATATTTTGAGTATAGATATTCCAAAACCTCCATCTGAGAACTTTTTTATGCCATACTCCACAATATTAATATTTAAAGCTGCAATTGGAGCTACAAAATTGTTATCTGCTGCTTTCATTCTTGTTTTATGAATTAAAAGAGCCTATATTAGTTTCATTGAGATTGTGTTACCACCTAAAATAACGGTGGATTATTAAGTGACAACATTTGCCGACGGCAACTACGAATGACATACTAATTTATTCAATCAAATTTTTGTTTAACAACGGCAAAAATAAAGGAAACACTTGAAAAATGGACTATAGTGAACTAATTTTGCTGTAAATCGTATTTTAGGTTGTAAAAGTTTTTGTAGATCGTTTAGTCATCTAATTTTTTTGCTCTTTATTCCGTTCATAAGCGAAACAAGGTCTAATCTCTACTGGTTCTCAATTGAATGCATGTTATTATGTATATGTATATCTTCAGATGTTGTTATTCATGTTGTTTAGTTATGCGTTGGTTTCGACTTTCGATTTATAATATATGTACATGCCGACGTTTGACGATAATGAGTGAGGAAATCTTGGGTTTAGATATCTTTATAAGATAATAAAAGTAAAAAGAGTCAGGTCAAGCCAGGAGGTCTCGAGGTTTATTTTAACATGAATAGTAATGATAATAATATGCAGTATGCATATAAAACATGATGACTGTAATCTCCTTCGGGGGATATTTGCATCTTAAAATAATAATTAACAGTCACTAACAAATGCACATGAATATTAATAGAATTTATTTAACTCTTTAACTATAGCCTACAAAAATCTGCTGTGTAAGGACTTAGGTACTATACGGTCTTATGCAGATAGCAATGGCATGAAGCATTTTTCCAGTTTAAAATTACCTTTAATCTATAATGTAAACTCTGATACATATCTAGCTTGTATAAAATGTCTATCAGGTTACGATGTGTCGTGTGTGTCCAGTGTCCACCTTCAGTGCATGAAGATGTTTAGAAAGGTTTACAGCGTTGTCCTCTACACTGCACGCATTTACTAAAAATTGCACTAAAATATTGATTTCAATTCCAGTGTCCGTCTTCAGTTCAACGAGTCCTATAAATTACAGAACATATTATTTGTTAGAGACACCTACGTATTAAATATATAGTATGCATATATATTATTTATATTTATAGCTGCGAGTGATGGTCTGTATTGAAAGTTTCATAGAAACTCGAGTGTGTTCAACTTTGACAGGGATCAAGTGACATTTTTACACAGGAGAATGAATATTAATGATGATAGAGCCGTCCGACATTTGAGACAAAACGACGTACATTTGTATTTTAATAATAATAATGATATGCATATTATATTATATTTTTATCCCACGTTTCCAATTTACATGTTCATCACATTACCCTTGTCCCTTGTCCATAATTTAAAACTGGAGAAAGGGAGAACAGCAAAGAAAAAAGTGTATAGTCTGAATATGATTGATTATAAATTTTATAAATGTTAAATTATGCATGATAAAAACCCCACATCAAGTAAGTAAGTGAATATGAGCATTATTATTACTAATGTCACTACTTCAACTTTTTTGTGTAAGGTTCATGTAAACTCATATTATTCATATCGTACGAACACGATATAGAAGTTACTGTAGGTCTTATCATTATTTAATCCATAAATTATTGTAGTTATCGAATGCCGAGTAGTTTTATTTTTATTATCCGGCAGACAAACTTATCGTTGAGTTTGTATATCATACATGATATGGTTGAAAAAATACTACAAGATCCAAGTCACTGACTTTTTCCACAACAAACTCTTGTATTTATGTTCTATATTATGAACCATGTGTACGCGATCTGTACTGAAACAGAGAAAAAGTCAAATCTCCAGTGACAAGTGGATTTCAACTGTACTGTTTGTGAGGTTCATATGAATTTTATATGTAAATTGTATAAAGAAATTACTTAGGATTCTCTATAAATATGTAGTTCATCTCCAACTCTGTTAATCTGATGACATCTGACTCGCGGAATTTGAATAAATAAATATTGGGGAACGTCTTCTAATAGCTACAAACATGCACGTCTATTTTGTACAATATAAACGAAGGGGTAAATTCCTTTAAATACTTTCTCTGCTCCATACTGAATACTGAGCATATAATATATATGTAGATATACATACGTACATAACGTGTCAATTCAAGATTGAGAATGTTTCCTTTGGCGCTAGTTTCTTCTCGTGGTATTATTTTCTTTTACGTAGTTAGCAAAGAAAAATGAAAGCACATAGTTTCCGAATCTCTTCCCATTTTGCTGTTATCAGAGCTGCTAAAAGTTCAAACGGGAATTACTAATATTTTTTCCTGTATATTTTTAAAGGTTCAAATGACATCGGTCATATTTGACCTTTAACTGACATCATTTTACACAACGAGTGGTATGCTCTGTCATTACATGTTTCTCTTTTGAATGCTTTGAATATAATTTTAATTTAAACAAAATCTCGTACACTTAATTCAAATGATCTTCGGTCATCATTTATACACAATTCTGTATTCACATGGGAGTCTCCAGAAGCTAAAAGCAACCTTTTCAGTTTATTTACAGGCCGTTTTATTCCAGAACGTCCGACATTGTTATAGTGCCATTTTTTCACGAGACGGGGAAGAGCACCTCTCTATTGTCTATGTTGAATATGAAAGATGAAAGTGCATTGAAAATTTGAAACTCAACATGGTCTTAAAAATTGATACTTTGCCTTGGGTTGTTTCTTTTGAAACTATAGAACATGGCAGACTCCACAAGTATATTTTATATATACAATGCACTGTAAAAAACGAACTTGCTATCCAACGTTTATTAAACGTGTATATCTGCACAAAATTTTTATATATAGCACTATAAAAGTAGGTATACGTATATGTGTGTCTGTCTGTGTAGTGCGTACACGTGAATATCTCATATTTAAGTTCATTGGCCGCCGACGGCTTGTTAGTACAAATTTGCGTATATATGTGTGTGTAGGTATGTGGTGTATAATATGTCGTTTTCAGGACAGAGTTTTTCTCTCTTCAACAACTGCTCACTATCCACAGCTCTTCACGTTTGTCCATGTATTCTACGTTCATTATGGAGAATAGACATGTATGACCACGATCCACGATATATTATAACTTTCTTGTCTACATTTCATACATAATAAATACATACATACATACATACACATTTACTCAGTTTTGTATTATATTCCAGATCTCTGTATCTGATGGCGATGGTAAAAAGGCTCAGAGCTGACTTTAAAGTCTGTCTTTAGTCTTTCGTGAAGTAAAGAGCTGAATATGAGAGCTGAGCTGAGATGAGACGAGTTGAGTTGAGTGAAGTTGATGAAAATATGAATACGACTTTTACTATATGACTCGATTCTATTAGCATCATCATCCACGCCAAGTAATGTTTATGCATAGTATATATATTGTAGACAGTAGTACAGAACAGATACTGGATTTAAAAACCTACAACTTTTTTCCTTTGGGCTTTTTCTTCTTCTCCCCAAGACTGCTTCTTTACTTTCCCAATTTGTTTCCCAAAGATTAGAGCATTAAGCGTACGAAATGCATAATGTGTTACTGAAAGAAGCACTGTTGAAAATTTAAAAAAAGTAAAATCTAAACTGGAGCAAGAAGAGTTGAACCTCATATTTTTAAAACGTGTGTTGTAGATTATTTTGATTCTTTTTTTCTGTCATCCATATGTATGTACTTACAAAAGAGCAAAGTTGGGCTATGCGCGTAATAATGTTCAAACGTAAAATGGTGATGATAATGAGGATGAAAATTGAGTCAACTGCTCTCAACGATAATGTGTAATGTGTAATATGCCCTCTATTTTCCGTAATAGATGCAACAGGCCACATACAGCCACAAGTCATATATCTACACATTTAATCATACAGGGAGAAGAATGCTTCCTTTTACTGTTTTGAAGCTATAAAATGCTTAATGATAAAATTACGCTCATATTACTTATCATGATTATTATTTTATTCGAGTCCTAGGACTATAGCTCATTTTACATTTTACTAATATACTTAAGCAGAACACTGGCACATAGTTGAACTAGAGAAACTGAGAGTGGTGTGTTTCGAATGAATTCGCAAACCATCAAGTTTTAGCTCTCGTTTTACTTGGTAATTGGTTTTTGCTAATGGAAAAAGATATGCTACACATGTATTTTACATGGCACAAAGAAGTTTTGAATATTACCATTATTTCCATTATCAATTTTTAAACGGAGTTGAAGGTGGTTATAGCATAAAGAAGCCTTTTTACGTGCTCACCATCACATTCACCATTTGTTCAGCAAAATGGTAAACATAAACATAATTTTCAAGGTCCTAAAGTGTACAGTGTACAGTGTACAGTGTACATAAAGCTAACTAAACTCTGTACTTATGCTCGGTACTAATGTGAATAAATACATATTATACAGTAAACAGGCAGAGTATAAATCAGTTTAATTGATTGCATCTATGCGAGTTTAAAGAAGACACATAAGTATGTACCTATCTAAAAATGTGGATACATGCTCTTGAAACTTCAAAATGATTCCCGGGCATTATTTTTACCATCCGGCCAAAGCGTTTGGTAGAAAATTTGCATCTGTGATAACTATTAGTATTTTGCGTTTTTTCTCAAATGCTTCAAGTAACCATAAGGTGCATTCCAGTCATGTTGGAGGGTGTGTGTTTCGCCCTTCAAATAGTTTTCAGAAGCAGCTTCAAAACATGTTTGCTTTCTTCTATATAATAATATACAGTTAATGTGGATACACCATCCACTCAGCGTCATTTATTCGCTGAAGCTGAAGGCGTGCACGTATCTGCAAATTCTGCTCTTGCTATTAAAGGGATAAGCCCACATATAGATACATGCATGCA
>JAQIVE010002051.1:0-21517 GCA_034698285.1 Sminthurinus bimaculatus | reverse complement strand
ATAAACTACCTAATCTCATAATATAATTCAATATTAATAATAACAGTATTTATTTTTTGTATAGTATACATTAATAATTATTTAGTATTCATTCAAATATGGCGAATCCACGCCCGTTAAAACAATGATCAATGATCATTATGATGCATTATCTCCAAATATACGCATTGGTTACTGATTACTGATTACATACTTCAAATATCATTAGGGAGCGATAGAAATCGGGGAAAGTTCTAACAATATTTCTTCCCTTCTTTAAAGTTAACGTTAGTTTTTATTTTGTAGTTGGTAGTGTGTATCCGTAATCCCTAGTATTTAAAAATACATCATGGTTTTGAAAAGACACTGTGCAAACAAAATATGATATTAATAAGTGTAATAAATTACAAGCATGTAAGCGATTATAAGTCCGTATGCAGTATGTACTATGTACTTACATACAATTAAAATGTTAAAGCATTTAGGATAAACGCGTTTTGAGTTTTTTGAGAAAGTAATGTGGAAAGCTATAATGAAGAGGATTTTTTTTGCTTTGTAAGCAAAACAAATCAACAGTAGCCAGTAGCCACAGATTACTTTTTGAAAAATTACTTCAAGAGTTTTTCAAACTATACACCCACATGTCAGTGTAGTTGGTCAAAATTACCATAACTTCACGTAAGACTTTCCCCAAAATGGTCATAAAGTATAAAGTTACATCTAGTAATTTTGATTGTCAGCAGCGCTCTTAAATTTAATTATAAACTATACTAAGAGTTCTTTTAATTATAACAATACAATAAATTCCCTTAAAATAAGATTTCGTCGAGTATCATGAAAATTTGACGAGTGACAAGATTACGTTGAATTTTGACAAAATTTCCATGACAAATGAACATCTCATCGAAATTTGATCAGACTTGATAGGAATTTCGACCACACTTACGTCAAAATCACATCACAACGATACTTTGACAAGATTTTTTCTATAGGGTTAGTAATCAGTATCATCTAATTGTGTGTTTACCCTCCGAGTTTTAAGATTTAGAAAAACTCTTAGAAAAATGTTGCGGTTTTACTTCGATGAAAATTTTACTTTCTCCATGCTACTAATACATATGGTTAAAGTAAAATTTGTATTACCATAGCAACATTAAAAATTGAAACCCAGAGAGTGCGTTGTATAGCTGTAGCATTTTATGGTGAAACTAAATTGAGTATATTACACATTATACACACATGTAAACAAATAATTATTGCATTAAACTCTGTAAAAATACTGAAAACTGAAATAAATGCACATCCTTATGCAACCATATCTTACATTGAACTTAAGGCGGCAGCATACTTCAACAAGAATTTTTTTTACCAAAGTTACAATGTAATGTTGTAAAATTACATATCCCCATGAACGTACATCGTACATCACATTCTTCTAGTGTGTAATACTCGATACTATATACAATAATAATATAATCTACATGTATGTATACCGTACATAATTCTAATAATCTCTGTTTTGACAATCCTCACAATGTTTAAAAGTTTTAGAACACACAATTTTTACACCATTTTGAATTGATCAGTTCAGTTACCATGAACAGTTAATGTAATGAGTAATGACTAAATGTATGCACACCAAGACTTCTAAGTACATACATACTTACATTGAGACATGACAAAAAAAGTAAACATATTATCGTTTTATTCTTGACCAACGATAGAGTATTTTTATCTTTTTAGACAACCCTACACGACTAACAAGAATAATCTACAAAATTCTATGTATCTTTCTTATTTTGTCGCGTGATACATTGTACATTGTAGTTTGTATTTAATATAATAATATATATTTCTACGTACATGGTCGAGTTGAGTCGATTGCTCAGTTTAACATTTATACATACTGCTGTTTAAAACTTTTACACACATTACAAATTTTTTGTGTGCAACTGATTGTGATGATGACGATGATTGTGCTTGTTGTTGTACGACTTTAGCAGAGAGTTGTTGGCCAGCTCAGAGTGATGATGGTGGTTTGTAAGAACATGTAGAGGGATATGTGGATGCGAACCTGTATAAAAACAAATAAAAAGATGCATTATTAATAGTCAGTTATTTACATAACGTTTATTTTATTTATTCAGGATTGTCAGCATTTTATAACCGCAAGTATTGAGTATTGATAAACCAAATAACTTCTTTAAAAAAACTTCTAAAAAATAGGATCTTAAACATGTACGTAACCCTCAAAAACAAAAGGAGAACAACAAGAAAATAAGTTCTGTAAAGTTTCTGTACAATGTTTTAAAACTATGTATCTCATCTGCCTGTTCAAGATGTTGGTGTATGTACATATGTACTTACATATGTGGTGGACTAAAATATTGAATTTCGAAATCATAAAGTCTTTTTGCATAAAATTTACCGAAAAAAAGTTTAGGGAGGAGAAAGAAGGGTGAGCACGAGCATACATTTTACATTGTACATTGTACATCTACAAGTAGATATCTATGCATGTTGTACTTATTATAATATACATACACACACGCATATTTTCTGCGATTTCCAACTGTCGCAAGTTCATCAGTCAATGTCAGTCTCACATCCTGCTCTTTATGCCAGTTTTTGCATGGACAAAAAATCTATTCAATACTTTCCTCTGGCAGATGAAATTCTTTCCATTTTCGAGGCATCTAAAGCCACGAGTCGAAAAATAAAGTATTTATCGTAATACTCATAGGTTCCTTAAGCATGAATTGTAGTTTAATAATCGTCCACCGTTTTTTTCTCTACAAACTATTTTACAAACAAATTCGAAAATCAGTTTCAAATTTAAATTCATATGTAGGTCCCACCGTGGAATATTTTTGCGTCAAATCAAGGAAAATTTGGCTCATAGTTTTATTAACTCAAAATTTTTGCAAAAACTTTACGTACACGTAACAAGAGGTAGCTCCTCAGAGATGCCGTTTCGAAATATAACGTTTCGAAAGCCATGTTATAAACAGTTCAAAATACAACAAATTTTCCACGCTGCTCACTGGCACAGAACTTTGTTCCCTGTACGACGAAAAAAATGGTAAAAAAGTTACTTGAATTCACATTACAATGTTGTACACATTCCAAAAACGGCCAATGCCAAATAACGTACCCAAGTAGGTTTATAGTATAAAAACATAGACATGTAAGTATGTAATACATACGTACATGTAGTAAAAATCAGAGAACGAGAAGCTTTGACGGAATATTTCCTTTGTCTCTACTGTCTCCAATCTGCAACGTTATTTTGCCATTTGAATTTACATTATGTATGTATACATACAGACACATGTAGATGTGTGCGCTTCATCACTCAATCGCCTTTGTCTACATATTTATGTATGTAGGTATGTACGCCGTTTGTTTCAACTCTTCTGTTTTGTTTTTGTTTTTTGTTCTCAGTCCTTTGAATTTTGATTCATTTTTTTCGAGCGATTCAGTTGAAAGTCGCACTAATGCACACACAAAAAGACAACAAACCTACATAGGTGTCTATAAGTATACGTACTCCGTACTCCAGTCAGTACATAGATACTTACATATGTGCAATGTGCGCCTCGGCGAGAACATGTCATCAGGGTCTTTTTTGTGTATTCCTTTAAAAGGAGAAATCTCCCTCTGATTTTCCTTGCGACAGCCCTCGAGATTTTCGATATGAAAAATAAGTACATAATGCATTCGTAATACGAATTCGCATAAATCTGCAATATGTACATAAGTAAGTACATATGCATGCATACGAATAGAATTTGCAAAATTTTTCCAGAAATGTCAACCAACCGTAGTCTTGGGCTTTGTTCCCATCATACATATGTATTCCTTGAATTCGAACCCACACTTTGCTTCTGCGAAGAGATTCAGCGTTCAGGGTTCGGGAAGAGACAGACAGAAGCAAAGACCCAATGACACAAGTTCAAAGAATTTTACAAAACTCGGGCGTGTTGCGAGGTTGCTTTTGTTTTCCAAGAGGAATGCTAATGCTTTTTGCAAACTTGTACTTGTACAATCTCCGGCTCAAATCTTTTCATGCCCAACCAGAAACTGCTCAGCTCATGCATGAAAGCATACCAATAAAATATTCATAGCTTTGTCTTCCCCGATATACAGATACATAAATCGGAATCCTTATAGGAATAAATGTATGTACTTGGAAGAGATTGGCCTCTACTACAATAGAACAAAGGCTTTTCTTTCCCGTTTTATATAATCACTTTGAGACCAAAACCAAGGAATATTTACGAATTTACACACGAAAATTCAAAGAAATAACACAAAGCACTATGTCTGTATAAACAACTGCATGTAATATAATTTTTTGTATGATTTTATGATGTAGAATGATGATTGAGCAAATAAGGTTGCTTTGTTACCTATAATTTTTAAAACTGAGGTCAAGACAGTTTATATAAGTATGTATTATGTATACAACCGTCATATCAATCTAACAAAGCTTAAGCTACTTTCCTTTTGAAAGTTTTTCTAGATTCGTTGTATACTGCGTTGGTATAGGCATTTTTTTCATAGAAGAGTGGACTGGTGCAAACAGCAAACAGTAATCATCTTAACAATTTGCTCCCAACCTTGTACAAAGAATTCTACGTTTTTGTATGTCTCGTCTCTGCATGTAAAAATGATAGACTCGTAAGTTGAACAAATTGATCTTTTTATGAGCTTCAGTTTAAGAAGAGCTGTCATATTAGGAATATTTATCAGTCCCAGAACTCATCACATATTTATTCCGACAGTAGAATAGCGTTAAGGTACTCGGAAAATTTTTTGACTCTGATTATTCACCAATCAACAACACAGACGTATCAAAAATATTAGTCTGTTTAGATGCTTGTCATGTCACTTCATTCATAACTATGCTATGAGCTGATGGCATTGTAACATCTTGCAAAATAGTGCTTCATCGTATGCAAGGATAAAAAATCTAAAACGTGGATAAGCACGGTTATAACTTGCTTCATGAATACTTCAGTCGCGAGAGGGTAGCGAAGCTAGCAAAGCCGTATGGTACTTTAATTGCAATTAGGCTTGGTGGTGCAACGCTGATTTAATTTTCTGTATTTCTATGGCTCTGTCGACCATAGAAAGCCCATCTTATCAAATGGGTTTTCAATATACACAAGAGTTAGGAGACGAACAGATCCGTCCAGATTAGTAGGGTAGCTACGCTAGCTTCGCTACCCTAAAAACCTATCACTTTCCCAAAAATACTTTGGGGAAATATAGAAAGGAAATGAGGAATAATTTGTTCAAGGCAGAGGAACATCGTTTACGAATTTCAAATGTGCGGCCCGAATCTTTTGCATTCCTTTAAATGGTATTCAAAGAGTATCTTAAGCTGCATGACATTTATAATTATTGTGAAGGGAAAATTATACAGTGGGAATCGGAATTTCTCAAAATTCTCAGCTGTTCCTCCTTCTCTTTGGGTATGCGCATAATGCCTTGACAATATAATACGCTCGAGTTATTCTCATCCTTAATTTGGATTATATTATATTCACAATAATATCAGCTCCTCCTGGTCTTCAGAGATGTACGTACTTTGTATAGCACAATACACATTACTAGACATGTACAATACGTCGTATAACTATTAAGTTTACAGCTTCGTACATAAATATTCTTAATATCGGTATTATAATATAATTTTGGTATTACAAAATGAGGAAAATAGCCTGGCCCATGGCAAAAGGTCTCCACTATACTGTACATGTATGCATGAACTATTATGAACTTATCAAGTACGTAAATACGAATGCACGTCACTTGTCTCTTTCCATTTCTCATTCGTCCCTATTTCGAGCACATTTCCCCTTTCTCCTTAAGTTCTCTCTCTTTTACTCCTCTCTCTTATTTGACATTGACAGTTTTACTCCCATAATTCTAAAATTCTACAAGGTCTCTGTATCACACAGCTACAACTTTCCCCTTCGGCTTTCTCCTTCTCGGATGTGAAGAAGCAGTTCATTTCTGGCACTTGAAAGGAAGGAACAAGCAGAAGAAGAAGAAATGAAGAGACAGCATAAAGAACTTTGAGGTCTCCAAGCGACAGCAAATGCATATACATATACATGGATACTCAAGTCCACATTATAATTACCTACACCTAAAATGCATATGTACATACATTGTGTATAGCTCTGTATGAGAAAAGTAGAGAAAGCAAGCCGAGTTTTGTTGAAGAAACTTGCTGTTGCTGCTGCTACTGTGCGGTATGTCAGAGTTGAAGTAATACACACAATATTTAGCATTCCTATAATATTTCCACTGCTATTATTACAAATAATATGCAAGAAGATAAAAACACTCGTATTTTCTTGGAAGTCTTCTTTTCTTAGCTTTTCTACACACGTTAGCCCATATAATATCATAATGTGAGAATCGAATTCAAATGCATCATGGCAAGTTTGTTTACCGAGATAAAGGTAAAGTTAAACACTTGATACATACGTGTAAATAAACCACAGTACAAATAACAATGAACCACAGCACTGTGGAAAATGGAGAAAGTAATATTTAGCCACTGTGGTGAGTGTAGGCGGGCAGTTCTACGCTTATGTCACTATCACTTTCATAAAATGAACTTGAATCGAAAAAGTTGTACCATACATATGTGCATGGTACATACATATATAATAAGTAAATAAAGGGTATTCGCTGTGCAGTATTATTGCTCATTCTATTTCAGGATTTGTCAACATATCGGTGTACACTACACGTTTGTCTTCCAAAGTGTCGTCGTCGTTACGAACAAAAGAGTGAGACGGGGACAAGAAATAGCTTAGGAGAATGTGGGGTAAAAACTGGCAGAGAAATGGCAAAATCATCCATGCTTCCAATTTCTTAGCGTTGTCATAAAGGGGTCTTTTTTGCCCCAAGTTACCCTAAATGCAAAGCCATTGTTTGTTTTCTAACAAGTGTATCGGTGTAGTTTAAATGTAAATATATTTACGTATTGTGGTGTATTAATATCTTGCAGGTGACAAAGTGTAATATGGAGTTTTGCCTTTTGTTTCAAACACTGACTGTGAAAAAAAATTTAAGAAATTTGCGTGTAAAAAACTTGAGTCAATATCTTTTGTCCCTAAATTACGCCTTGGCTACCGAAGAAAAAAATAACGATGCATGCAAACGGATATTGTTTTCATCAAATAAAAGTTCATATTTATTACCATTTCGGGCAATGCGCGTGTTCATCTCAGGTGATCCTGTGACACTATATCTTGTGGTGGGGTCTCTTCTAGTCCCGTCTCCCATCACGTGAGTCGTCGTCCCCTCGATTTCCTGGTAATGCACAAACGGACAGAAACTGAAGACTTGCTGAAATCCTCGTCGGAATCTGCTCATAAAATCATAGAAAAATGGACACAATTAACGCACTGGAAAATTCATCTCTTTATTGTTCTTTTGTCTATGTACAATATGCATCTATAGTATAAATTGTACAATGTACATTGTACATACATAGAGACAGCTTTCTATCTACCGCCCACATTTCACCCACAAAATTTTCCGCAAAATCCACTCAATTTATCCTATCTAATACCAAAATCTGGCCTCCCATCCAGCCGCTTCAACATCATATCGTATAGTTATTAGACTGGAGACCAGATTCATCCTGAGGTCGAAACCTTGCTTTACCTTGAGCTGGCTCTGACTGTGACCGAGTGAATTGAGAATTGAGCGGAGGGAAATCAGTGAAAGTCCTTTAGACGTCTACTTTGTCTCAAGATCCAAGACAAGAAATAAATCTCGTGGATGGGGACTCTCCAAGACTTGAAGAACTGTGAATTTACCTCATTTGACTTGCATAAAAGGAAAGCTCAACCGGGTCCTCTTTTCTATTTAATTAATGGCAATTTAATCTGAAACCAAGATGATGATCATGATCGTGCACTTTGTCCATATAATATGTAGGTACGAGTAAAATACGGTGTGCAGAATATATTAGAGTACGGGGCTATTTTAATAAATTTGATGAAAAATTAAGATTACTAATATGTATGTACATTTTGAATTTTTCTTCGCCTGTGTGTACAAAAGTTCCTGCATAGTGTAATTAAATCAAATATCTGGATACATAATATATATTTATGGTGATAAACGTTGTGAATACTTTCAGTAATTTGCGAACGAGATACCAATTTTTGGAAAAAATTCTGTACTTACAACTAGATGTAACCCTGTACACGGGTTGAAATGAGAAAGCCAGGGATCTTTTTCAAAGTAATGATAATAATAATAATACCTGCTGGATTGTCTCAATCCCCAAAAGAATGAAAGAACCGCAAACCTGCCCAAAAGTATGTAAAAGCTGGTGAAGCTTTGAAGGAAAGAAAAAGCTTCAGTATGAGCATCGAGCTTCAGGAGAGAAGCAAATTTGTCCGCAGACAAGAAAGAAGGACGATGAGAGCCTTGCGGCAGTCGATTAAAATTCTTTTTCTCCATCTATCCTTTTACTTTCTCTTTCTCTTTATCTCCAACTCTCCCTGTCCTCTCCCCTTACCAGCAAAACAAAGGCGAAGGCCAGGAGAGAAGAAGAAGGAGCTCCACATAATTAATTAAATCCAGAACTGATGTTCGCATCGATTCTTTCTCTCATTAATTTGTCAGAGACATTTTAGCCAGCCGACCAAATTCGTGCTCACTCAACCACAAGACATTCCCAAAACATACAAACACACACACACAGTTATGCCTCTACTCTCTAGGATAGAACACAAAGAATACTCACAAAGGACCGCACGCAACATACACAAAAAAACATAAAAAGAGCCGCAGAAGCACTAATAACAACAATAACAGAAGAATAAACGTAGAATTAGGGATATCAATAAATAATGCTAGGAACAAGTCCCATTTGAGTTCACACACCTTGTTAAACACGGAATAACTCCAAGAAAAGTGTCTGGTAGAAGAGCCTACAAAACTTTTTAGTATATCAAAATAATTCTTTTCGTTATTACAAACTCATGTTGATTTATATAGGTATCAATATAAAATGCATTGCATCAAACAGATTCATCGTTCCTCATGACCAAATGATTGTCTCAATTATTGAAACAGTACAAGAGTTTGTTTTATCGCAAAAAAGACAATTAAATTCAACCCAACTGAAAACGTGCGTTGATTTTATTGCAAAATTTGTTCAATTTGAGGAATTTGCGTTATGAAGAAAGTTGAGAGTATGCTCATGGTTGTAGTGGTTGTAAAAAGTAACATCACAATTTATTACTTGTCACCTTTGAAAAGCCCAAGACAAAACTGTGTAGGCATTGCTTAATGTTATTCATTTACCGAAAAATACAAAGACAACGTTTACGTGTGGACTTACATTGTGGAAAAATAATTGCGGTTGTAACACACTAATAATTAGAAATGCTTTCTCTTACTCTTTGTCGGATTCTCTGTTTTGTTTTACAACTTTTTATTCAAAGAAGGGAAACCGTACAAAATTTTTACTAAGTGAAGGCGAACGAAGAACAACAACGAACATGAAGGAACAACAACAACAAATGAAGCACGGTAAGTAAACAAAAATGGAGGCACAAAGACAGTACAATTATTTACCATAAAAACGAAAATTTGGGGAAAGGTGAATGATAAAAGGCGCGTATTCGTGTGAAGTGTAGAATAAAAACGTCGAACAAAGGAGTCAAGTCAAATCGTGTCTGAATTGAAGCATAAAGAGGGGCGACGCGGAAACAAAGACGTTGAAGAAGAAGAAGAAGTAGAAGTAGTATAAGGTGCAGCAGGTAGTTTATAAGAAACATTCTATCTCTTTTTGTGAAAATTTCTGGGCTATATTTAGGTAGGTATCTACATTTGACAAGGCAAAAAATGCAGCAGAAAAGCATAGTGAATGGAGAAAGGTATGTTGCTTGTGTGTGTTCTTTGATAAACTACCTTGTTCCACTGTTCAAACATGGTCATAATTCATGTAAGAAAAACTGGCGAAAAACTTGAAACATCCGTCGCGTCGCATGCTTTTATTTCTTCCCTCGCTCTCTTCCACGATTTTTTGGCCTTGCTGCATTTACTCTCCTTTACCCGCCTAACCCCAAGAAATAAATATTTTTTTCAAATTTTTTTTCATGACCTGTCCTGCAATTATGGAGAAAAACGAGGGTCGTTCGCCTTTTTTATAGGTACAGACTTCCCTATGTATGTATGTACTTGCATTCGTGTAGATTGTACATTGTACAATGTACATGTACACATGGGCCGACTCTCAATCTCTCCGCCTCACTTTTTTGAATCATCGCCCCATAAAATATTTACACAGCAGCCGGCAGAGATGCCTAGCAAAAGCAACAGCAGAGGAATGAACATGTGAAGTCGTAGATTTTAGGTATTTGCATTGTAGGAGAAGAAAGAAGTCAGGGAAAAGGTAAAAAGAGCAAAGTGGATTATAAAGTCAAGGAAATCAAAGTGAAGTGGAGGAACTGAAAAGCCACTGGTAAAAAATGCAATTTCTTTTTGACTATCTCCCTCCTTCTCTTTCTCTCGTCCGTCTCTTGCTTTGACCATGTTTTTCTTCTGCTCCGTTCCCATTCTCCATTCCCTTTCGTGTCCAACCCGCCTTTCAATTTCCCTACTGCTTCGTCCTTCATTCAAACAGGCAGTCAGACCTCCGACCTCAAAGTCACCAGGTTTTGAACAAGGGAGGACACAGCCGAAGGGAGAGAGAGCCTCCCAGATAATCCACCGTCATTTCCCGTCCATTTTGTTCTTTTTTTCTGCTTCTTCCCCTCATCATCCCATTTTCTTCCATTTCCTTTTCGTCTTGGTCCTCTTGATCGCTTCGCTGAACTCCCGCTTATTTTCTCCAGTTGCTCACTCGTTAGTCTATTTTATTCATCCGTATGATATTTTTATGTGTATCCCTACCGTATACCGTATCAACCTCATGTCTCCCTTTGTTTTTGTCTTTCTATGCGTAAATAACATAATCCATACCCCATAAACATTACATATAATATAATATACTGGATACCATAACCGACACGCATCAACCTGAAAATCCATTTTTTGTATGTATTTGTACATTTATCCCTGTAATAATGTTACAAGCTAGAAGAAGGAGGATTAAAAGCGGCCCAATTGGGCAAATAGACAGTACATTTTGTAAATAAACAACAATAATAAGCTAAACAAGAAAACTAGCAAAGCCTTTTAGATACAATCATAGGTACACATTATCATTACGATTAACCATATTAATATCCACTTGTAGTACAGTAAATAAATAAAAAACAAAATATTTGCCAACACACAACTGATGAACCTGGTTGAAGGAAGAGGTATTAGAGAGATTAGATTTCTCATTAATTCTTTGAACGTCAAATTTCAGCCTAATAAGATGGTCTGCGTCGGATATCATAAAAAGTTGAGCAGGATCAAAACGACTGCAGATTTAGCTGAGTTTCGTCCCAAACGGACAAATTTTGAGGAAAAGGATAAAAATGAGCCATACAATCATAATTGATGCAGTATCTTAAGTGAAGAATAAACAACTGATTGATTTTGTCCTTGATCCAATTTCCCACGTATTTACTTAACTTGGACTCTTTTGTCAAAGATAAGGAAGAACAAAGAAAGGCATATATGTGATTGGAATTGTATACATGTAAATACATATGACAAGTAAAACGGGACATTATCATCATCACTATCTATTTTAGATAGTTACTTTTCTTCATCATTAATAAATGGGGTGGGTAGAGGGGAATATAAAAATAGATGAAAAAATACACTAAGCGTCTTAAGGTAATGTCCGACATTGTAAAAAGCCGTAAAGCATACAGTCCCAAAATATTGTAATACAATATACATAGGTAATACATTAATTTTTCATATAAATCCTTCATTGTTCATAGTTTGTTCATGTCCAACATTCAGCTTGGGCCGAGAGCCTACTTTTCTAGTCCAGTAAGCCTGCAAATAATAATCAAAGATTATGGACGTGGACTCAATGTAATCATGGCAGACGAGCAAGCAGCAGGGATCCTGATATCAGCGAGGTTGGGCAATGAAATTTGAGTATTGGGGGCCTTTTTTTATAGTACAGTACATATAAAAAAGTGTACAAAAAATACTTCGCACATTAACTCACTTGTCAGTGTCAGAAAAAAATTCCAAGCATATAAAGATTTTCTAAACAAGTTAAAAACATTAAAAGGTTATCAAATTATTTAATCATCCCAAATGCCAAACTTCTGTATCGTCTCATAAAAAAGTACCTCCTCGTTTATCGGCAATGATTGGTTTTCTTTTTCTTGCTCCAGTTTATTTACGAATTTTCATCATGTCCAAGCCTCATCATCATCATCATACATAATGTGTGGTCCAAGATAAACGATATCAAATGGAACATAAAAAATTGGAAAGTCCAGAGAGATCAAGACAGAAATAAAATTATTTTATTGTAAGTGCACAACGTCTTCTGTCTTCTTGATATTTTCATTTCCCTGCTCGCTCTATCTCCAGCATCTAGGGCTTCAACAGATAGGCAGAGTATGTATGTACATATAACATATAACTAAAACTACCACTACAACGCCCACACACAAATTGATAAGTAATTTTTCCCCACTCCAAAATCAACAAAATGAAATTGCACAAAAAAATGTAGAACACACTGCTTTATTATCCAATACCTCCTATACCATACACATTGTACATACCTAAGATAAGAGATGGAGGAAGGAAGGAAGGAAGTAGGAAATCAGGGAACAAACAAGTCACGGCACATGCAGGTGAGACTATACTGCCTGAAGCTGAAGCCTGCAAAAAACAAAAAATACAGAGCAGAAAAAACAGATAAAATAGCTCAACAGCAACACAGCAACCCATCCGCATCTATTAGGAAGAGGGGATGCGACGAGATAGGAATTTTAATTTGGCCTCGAGATTCTGGATTCTGCAAGCCTCAAGTGAAGAATGAACCAGCAAAAGGCAGAGTAATACAGAGTACGGGTTTAGATACAGAGAAAAGCATCGTGATCATTAGAAAAAATAATTTGTCGATAGTCGTTGTCGGGCAGTAAATCGCCTATCTAGATCGCCTCATCGAGTCTAGACGGCTTGCAAGAAATAGAAATTGAAAGCAAGCAAGGCCTTTCTTTCATATAATATGTACCTACGTACCCTATATTTACTACAGTCATACAGGGAATAGCTCTAATTTTTTATGTGTAGACTTTTATCCCCTTTCTTGCACTTTACTTTGTATAAGTAAATATCGAGAGTAAGGCTGCAGTATACAAGCAGACACAATACAACATATTGTGTTATGTGGAAAGGAGAAGTAATAATAAATAAAGTGAAGAGGGAAATGTGTAATCGTAAATACCATAAATCGGACTGCCGAACTCCATTATTCTGCCATTTTACTCCTTTTCTTTCCTTCTCATCCCATTTCCACCAAACATCCAACATTCAATGTCGAGAGCTATATGGAGGAGCTTTTTGGTTCTCTTCACCATTCTGGTTGCCTCGACTATAGATATTATTGGAAATCCAGTTCCTATTATATTGGTATACATAGAATGTAGGTAATCCGAATCCGAGCCTCAAGCAAGGAACTCGTCAAAGTCGTGGTCATAATATGAAGTGAAACTTTGAATCAAAAGTGCCATTTTGACAGTCATAACTGGTGCTATTTGTGACTCTTTCACGATTACTATTGGTTATTGGTGCAATATTGCTCTGAGATGGATCCTCGTGATATTTATTGTTGCCTCTGTTCTTTTCACTAAATGCACTTTTCTCACAACACATACATACATAGGCTGTAGGTAACTAGCTGTATAAAGTAATTTTACCCCGTCAATCGTGCACTTTTGCAATTCTCTTGCCACTCTAGTGTTATGGAATATTTTGCAAACAGCATCGTTAAAAGAAATTAGATCAGTATTGGCAACTAGGACATTGATTTTCATCTCATTGGCTCAACTACCCCAACTTGAATTTTATTATCGCAACTACTACTTATACTTATGATTTAGATTATAATGATTGATAATAAAAATAAGAAAAAATATTGCTATTACTATTATAGCAATTAGATTCACCGGCTAGAAAATTAGAAAGTTTGTGATCTTTGAACTAAATGTGAGATAAAAAATAAAAAAGTGCCCATGGCCAAGGGGGAAAATGTCGAAAAATGTTAACGGAGCATATTAACATCCAAAAATATCAAAGAGGATAGCGATGACAATTTGTACCTATTTGCTAATGCTGTAACAGCAAAGACACAAAGGCTCTGTCCATAAACCGTCGTCATCAATGAAGAAAGTCGAAAATGTGCCCTGGCTTTGTATGCACTATGTACAAGGTACAAGGTACTGTGAACTGTGTGTAATGCCGAGGCAACAGAGAGCACGAACGAGTAAATCCTCGAGAAAGAAAAATTTCCCAAGAGATTTCTCCATTATTTCCACAGTAGACGCGCGGCACGGCACGGCATTGCATGGCATGGTTCGGCCTGACTTTGACTTGCTCCTTCAAATCATCAAAGATGCAATACAAATTGAACAAGCTCCTTCATTTTCCCTTGGCTTTCTCCTTTTCTCCTCTTCACTCTAATCCTCATCTTCATCTACATCTTCATCTCCATTCTAACATCGCTTGCTTCAACTAGGTACCTACTTTCTCTCTTTCTCTCTCTCTGTTTATCTGTGAGAAGGAGGGCTAAGAACCAACTTGTGTGTGTATTTACTCGTTCTTCTTTACTTTACCGTACTTTACCAGAGAAAGGAAGAGCTCATCCCATACCTGATCTTCTCAAATATCAGCCGCTAACCAACAACCACCACTGCACTAGCTCGAGTTTTTATCCAAGTCAATCCAAAGAGTAAACACTAAATGTTCGAACAAGGACGGAAAGAGGAGAAGGGAAACCAATACAGGAAACCAATTTATGATTGAAAATTGAAAAATACCCAAAGGCTCTTTATTTTATACTCTATTAAAAGCTAAAGCCAAAAAGAGGGGAAAAGGAATGGATAAAGCCGTTGTTATCGTTAATGCCCAAAATAAACGATATAATTCCTGCATGTACATTGTACATGTATAGGATCTATTTGAGCCCACTTCTGTGTGTAATATTGTATTTCATATCATATAGGTATAGATAAACGTTGCGTGAAATCGAAGAAGCCAAGTCAAAGCCAAAACCAAAACCAAAGTCAACGAAACGGCAATGGCAGCGAACCTTCACAAAAAGAGAAATGCATAAATTATTATACACGCGCCCACTCCTGGAATTTAAATATGTATACGGATTACGAATCAAAAACCTGGTTTCTCCTCCACGTGCTCCACGCCGTTTCGGTCTACCCATGTAAAATGAGAATGAGGAGGGAGATTATATTATAATACTTATGCAAAGAGAAAGGAAGAGTAGGCAAAATCGTCAAGGTTGGAGAAACTTCCCAACTCTTCAAAAAATGTTGGAGGTATAAGGTATACGTATATATATTCCATCACAGAACCTGTTCAAACTTTTCTCCATTCTACATCAGTCTGCACACGAGCGTGGAGGAGAGAAAATGTCTAGCTGAAAAACAAGAGTCACGAGCCAATTGTTCTTGATCTTGTTTTGGCGAATTGCGAAAATCCACAAGACAAACAGACACTGCACACACATTTTTCCACACCATTAAATAATTTCATTTAGAGTACTCGAGTAAGGACATTCTTCTTTAGTGGTCTGAATTTCGTTTGTATAATATGTATAACGTACAACAATCTCACATATAACTGCGGATGGCTCAACAACTAACGGGAAAAAATTTGTCTGCATGCATGCAATTTTAAAAGCAAGCTTTACTTGAAAATGCCAAATAAAAAAAATTAAAATAGCATAAAAGGCTAAACTGTGGCAAAGGAGCAAGAGAAGATAAATGACAAAGATACAGAATAAATTTCCTGAAAAACAGCTCAGATTTCATTGCAGTAGCTGTTCATTAAATTACATACATACATACATACAATGAACGTATAATGTTTAAGTTGCCTTCACCCAATGGGCATGGTTAAGTTGCTTTTCTAGTTATTTATGTGCATTTGTTCTATCATCTATTTTGTGTTGGTTTAAATTTTTTGAGAAAATAAAATAGAGCAAAAGACACTCTTTGTCAGTTCTTCAAATTTTGCTTCCATTTCTAAATGAGGCTTAGAATTTTTAACTATTTATACAGTGGGCAGCAAAAACATACAGAAAAATACCGCAAAAACTATTGTCCGGTATTTCAAATGACCGTGAGAGTGAAGTTCATTCGTCCACACAAAGATGACCAATAATATCCATAACACACAGTTGTTGCACTGTATACACTTTATTTATGTGCATACAACGACCAAGACTTTTATATAAAAACCTGAGAGTAAAAATAACCCAGTTTTCATCTTGTTTTTACATATTGGTCAGACAGAGTATGTAGAGTGTAGAGGCTGCAAAATTCACGCACGATATGAGATTCTCATACATATGAGCAAACACAATATTTACTCGCACATTTTATGGCCAAGATTTCATTTAGTTTTCCACATACATGCTTTCCCTTTCTCATATATGAGTTTTTTGGATGGCCGTGGTGTTGTTGTTGTTCTTTCTAGCTTGGTAGAGTTTTGTTGTGTCTGGGCGACACTGCACAAGAAAGCACTGCACAGTGTGTTCTCAATGGTCTCCCTATAATATTATAAAAGCCTCATTTGTTTCCTCCCCGCAATTTATATAGATTAACTGGAGTTTGTCCAACTTATTGCGAAAGCGAAAACTCGACGACGAGTCTAGATGTGGCTGGAGTGAAATGCAAAGTAAACTGCGGAATATTAGTATACATACATAATATGTATTACACATGCATATTAAAATACTGACATAAATCAACTTTTCACAGAAAATTTGATGACGGGCCCGCTTAACTTTGAAAAATTACACAGTCAGTCCTTCAATTTATGGGGATGAATTTCAAGCCACTTTACAACCAAATTTAACTAGAAACTGTATCCATGTCAGTAATAAGTGCATAAGTAGTACAGGGAAACGCACTCGTAATTTGAATTATGCTGATTAGCCAGTTGCAAAAAATGTCCAAGAGGGGATGATAAATGGTGGAAAAATTAGAGAACAAAGAAAAAAAAACAAACCTACCTCTGATTCATCCAGCAGTAGATAATGGGGTTGTACATACTATTGCTCATGGCGAGCCAGTAAATGCCTAAGTACACTTCTTGAGTGTGTTGGTTCTTGGTCACCTCCGGCCACAGGGACACCACAATGAAATAGACGTGGAAGGGAAGCCAGCAGCACGCAAAAATCACCACGACGATCATCAACATTTTGGTCACCTAGAAAAATAAAACCACACAAAATTCACAATTATTGATCAACGTACATATATTTCTTGTCAAGGGTTTTGAGACTATAAAACAATATACTTAAATGAGAATATATTCTTTTATACTCATGCCCCTCCTTTTCAAAGTCAAATAAAGTCTGCAAAATCTAAGAATCTACACCATCAAGTTGATGTAAACTTGAAGTGAGTATAAGAGGACTGGAGGGAGGTTGACGGGGCTTGACAATATACAACTAATGACAAGACAGTTATTGGACAGGAGGAAAAGGCTGACAACTTGATGGCAGAATAAGACGACAAGATGACAAGCTGTATGCTGCAAATGCCCTCTTCGTCTTGCCCCCCTCTACTCCGAGGAAACAAAATATTTATTGCGAACAGTGAACAGTGAACATGGACTGGACTCAATTCCGTACTGTCATTTTCCATCAAATCTACACAGTGCTCCCTTTCCTTCTCAATGGGTGGGCTATTTTTACAAACAACATGTTTCCCTATTTTATCTTCCCATTCTACGGTTGATTTTCCTTCAAAAGTATGACACGCAAATTTTCTATGAACTCTGCATGAAAATAAGACACAAAGCTGCACAATGTACTTTATTTGTATTTTATGGGTTTCTGCGCCCATACAAACTAGGGATTTGACTTGTACCATGACTTTTTTTATAGCAGCTTTTACTTACGTTAGGGGTATATAGTGTACACCTGCATTTATTATAATACGGTGTAAATTTAAACCTCAAGCAGTCAAAAATGAAGGTATAAGCTAATGAAGTAATTACGGTGATGATAAATTGGCTCACTGTATATCTACTTATTTTATAAGTCTAAAGATCGAAATGATCAAAGTCTAAAAAGTGCCATACAAAATTTATGGCGGAAATGGGTGAATGCTCATTATCGTCATATCAGGATTGTAACTATGTATCATGCGGAAAAGGTGTGGACGGTTTATGTAATATATTTTTAGTATGTATGGATAAAAATACAGATTGTAGATAAACTGTTGACGTGAAGGCAGGGAAAGTGATTGGGAAAAGAAGAAGAAGACGCCAAAGAAAGCCAAGATGAAGGACGGAAGCAATTTTCACATAACAAGCACGTCATTAATCATCTTTCCCCGACTTTCTCCACTTATGGAGTTGTAAAGTCCGTGTAAACCAAGAAACTCGTAAATAAAAACGGTTTAACTTCCCTGTCTCGTCAATATCTATAAACGCATACAGTATAATGCACGCATGCAGAAAGCCAATAGAGCATCACTTAAATTTTAATAAGAATACTTTATCACTTTTTTTGACAAAAGATGCAGGTACATATTGTACATGACATTTGTATAGTCAGAGAGTGTTAAAAAGTGTGTGTATCAATGTTGAATGTTGTATCCAAAAAAAATCTCCGATCTTGTGCCCTCAAGCGTAAATTTAGACGAAATCGAGTAAACCGTTTTGTAGCAAACGAACGCTATTCGAAAGGTTTGGAAACTGTATTAAAAATCCATTTTCTGATTTCCGTGACAGTTTTTTAGTAGATATCCGTGAAAAAATGAAACAAGCAAACTTTAATATGCCAAACTTTCTTTATATGTTTTAAAGCACAGATAACTATGATGCATTATTATTGGTGACACGATATGAACACATGTGTTGAGAATTATTGGACACGTTTTTACACGCTGATATTTCTAAAAGGTGATAAGGCAAGATAATTTTAGGTGGACAAGTTTAAGATAGACGTCGGCTGCTAGTTCAAGTACCAAGTTGTTCAATTGTCAAAGGAAGAAAATTCAAAAACTTTCCAATCGGGGAAAACATTCAGGAGTAAAAATTGAACAATTGTTACAGCTATTTTCAGGATTGTTGACACCATGAAAATCGGACGGTAAATTTTGAAATTTTGTACATTTTAGGAAATTCTGTAAGAAAAATTGAGATGAGGTCATAATATTTTAAGAAAACTGTGCTCTTGTACGCGTCGAATGTAAAGTAAAGAAATGCTTACAGAATTTGACAAAACCAGGATAGAATTCTTATAAAAGTAATAATAAGAAAGAGCCCAAGTTTTCCACGTGAGAGCCACCTTTCAATATGATATTTATTCATTTATGCGCATATTATAATCCTCACAAGTTTCTCCAGTTTTTCTGATGCCACTTTTTCTCACTTTCCCTTGAGCTTTTCTTTCACTGCAGGCAGTACATCCAGTTCGAGGAACTGAAGACGACGAGGACCAAAAATTTTAAACTGTTTTGCACGTACCGTTATTCCAACTTTAGAATTTGAACAGAGGCGCATAAGGACGGGAGACTTTCTTAGTATAATGTAATCATAATCAAATGGCTTATGAACTTATTATTGTGCCGTCTTTTGCTTGGCCCACGTCTCTGTCTCTTGTTCTACTTCATTCTCCTGACACGTCATCAATTATTAAAAACTCGAGAAAATTGTCTCCAGCACAAGATTCTCATTGAGCAGGGACTGGGGTATTACTGTGAGGTCTGGAAAAAGTTAAAGCCAGCTGTATGAGAAACATACATAGAGAAGAGTAAAATGTATGTGTGCTGGGAACATTCATTGGCATTCAACACTTTTGCGGTGGTGCTCAATTCAATGAGAAAAGCTCATTCTCATTCTCCCTCTTATTCTCTTACCCTTTCCCTTGCGCTCTTTCTCTCTTCCATTGTAACAAACTTGAGCTAAGTCAGCGTCAACTCAGCTCAGCTCAGCTCAGTATAACTCTCGTTTCTCGTTAGTTCGATCATTACCACGAGCCCTTGAATCTTAAACAGGAAATCAATTATGTTGACTTGTATTTTTTCTCGAGAAAAACTTGAGACGAATAACTTATACACATATTTTCACTAACTTTCCCCAATATATAGGGGAAAGTTGGCGAAAGAAAAGGCAAAAGTTGCAGTCACGTTTTGTACATTTGACATTCAACATTAAGGAGGCTGAACATTTAGAAAAACTTGAACAGCATCTTTCAAACAGAAACAAGTTCAAGAGTACATATTACATATTATACATACTTAAGTGTAAAAGCTCTTGACTACATTCAAACAGTTTTATCATGCATTGCGCGTCTTATTTGAAGACTACAAAAAAGGGGATTGTTGTATTGGTTTTACAAAATATAAAGCATTATTGGTTACTGATAATTTGGAAAGAGGCTTTAGGTTTTCAGTTGCTCTCGAATTCGTCGAGGTCAGACGTTGAGTCAAATAAACCTAGATTAGTATATTGTATATAAACTATATACTGAATTTTTATACACTGCACACTCGAGAAATCGTTCAAGAAGGAGAAAAGGAGTGGGAAATGCAGGTTGTCACCACATTCAATATGAAAAACGTTTTTCAGACGACTAAAATGACAACAATAATAAGAGGATACATTATATGCCTACTTTGAAAGATGTAAATATGGTATGAATAAAATATACACATGGAATTGAATCGGCTCTGACGAGAAAGCCAAAGATGAACATTTGAATTTACTCCCACAGTCTCTTGTCTATGGTTTTATGTCTTATGTGTATATTGTACATAACTAGACTCGCGGAATCAACAACAAGTCTCGGGATCATCGAACATTCTGTAAAGCAATGATGACTAGAGACTTGAGAAGACTTTCTTCATCCATAAATGAAAAAATATAACCAAAATATGCACAACTGAGGTCAATTTGGCCCGCAAATAGTATGGATGGCTGCGGATTCGCAGAATATCAAATGTAAACACAGTACAAAATATTGCGTATCTTGTTCCTGGTTTTACTTTTCCTATAACCATCAAGAGGAACAGAGAGCAAAAAGAAAGCACGAAGATGCGAGACAAGAAATAAAAAATTAGCCCAGGGCAAAGTACAATATTGAATATTGAATTCTATCTCAAAGTCCAAAACCAAGGACTAGAAAAAAATTGTATATTATTTATACGCATACAGAGTACTATGTTCTATGCTTTTATACGACCTTATGTACTTATAGGATCGAATTTCCACGTATCGCTGCTACCATTATTATTTGAATACTAGTTGGGCGGAGTTGAGGTCACCGCATAGTGTCTTCTAGGGTGAAGACAAATCGAGGGTCTGGCCAAACAATAATGAT